>OX103945.1:42839203-43014203 GCA_944470405.2 Schistosoma mattheei
ACTTAAAACCTAAAGGAAGACAAAGAATGAATACACCTGCTCCATTACAATCAATTCTATGCTGCGTCATCTAACGTCTTTAATAATTAATCATGATAATCGCGAAGACTTTAACCACATAGTTAGTATACGACAATATAGTTTAATCTAAGTCAATGACATTATAAGATAGGAGGGATGATAGGAATTGAAGAGGGAGGTTGATTATGAATACAGTGGTCTTGAGTGCTGTTAGAGGTATGGGGGTGGTTATCACTTCCGGTTGCCCACACCGTGGAAGGGTTTTTCTGGAGGTACCTGAAAAGGAAATCGGATTAGAAGTGGTCTTAGTGAGCTGGGGCGTGACCGCAGTGCCCAAGAGACAACTGCTTGAGGTCGGTCACATACGACCTTTTTATGGGCAATGAATCCGGTGTTCATCTTGCTGTGCTAATGCGGTATGGCAACCTGGACCGATGCATATATGTGCCTGGTCCTACGTTGTAGCTGACTGACTGACATTATAAGATAGAGTTATGGTAAATCTACCAACAGTAAAATTGTGTGAAGAAACGAATAAACAATGTAAAAGTAAATTATTCTGGCTGATATTTTGTGAATGGTTATAGAGAAGGTTTCCATTTACAACTTCGGTAATGTTCTTCGAATATAAATTTTAAATTTGATTCTGATATCTTTGAAATCCGATAAAATGGTTACTGTGGTAACGAGTATTTTATATAGATTAATCTATCACTCTTAATGTAAATATGAGTCAGTTTGAGTTGTTACATTTAACGTTCGTATATAGAAGAAAATAGAGAAAATTAACAAAATATAATACGAAGTAAATAAGTGAAATACTGAGCATTAAAGACCTGGTTTAACAATAATAAGTGATATATAAGAATGAAAGTATATAGTACACTAATAAAACTCCTAATGAAATTAAAGATCATGAGATGATCTCCAACATTGGTCCGAGATATCCGATGCTATAGTATAGTATCATTCTCAGTGGTGTAAGATTATGCATTCTGTAGCTTCCTTCCTAGATTTTAAGTTTGAATATTACTTCTTAGCTACTTTTTAAACCCCGTTTTCAATGCTTAGTATTGTTTACTATCATTAATACGTCGATTTGGGGAATTTAATTGTTATTGCTGGCTTCTGCTGGGATCACCGGGTGAGGTTAGACTCAGGGTATTAGGGAATGACGGTAATTCAGTTGATGAGGTTGTGAATGTTCATCGACTGAGATGGTTGGCCAACGTGTTACGTATGCCTAAACACCGATTACCACGACGTGCAACGCTAACGGGTGTTGGAGATGGTTGGAAGAAAGTTAGGGGTGGTCAAACCAAAGCGTGGCATCAGTGCTTGAAGTCACTAACTTCTAGTCTTAGCCATGTTGGTAGATGTAGACTACTTTGTTGGGGTTTGCGTGACTATCGTAACTAATGATTGGAGACTCTTGGTGACATGGCTCAGAATCGATCACAACGGCGTAGATGTATACACTCTCTTAAAAAGAAGAGTATATTTGTAAAATCTCAGCGAATGAATTTTTAAGTAAATATATTCTTCTTTTTAATGTCTCACATTAACTCGGCGCCCAAATATTGTGAAATTATTCGTTCAAATTTAGACGAAAGTTCTTATGTATACACTCTCTGTTTTCCCTTAAACTATAAGATTAAAATCGTTTCATATCTTTCTTTCTACCAACTAATTCTTTCTTCCTGTACTATATCCTCATATTCAATCTTTGTATATTACTACCTCTGAATTAACTACTTTTATGAATCCGGTGTTCATCATGTTGTACTAATGAGGTATGGCAATTTGGACCGATGCATATATGTGTCTGGTCCTACGTTGTAGCTGACTGACTGACTGACTGACTGATGTTAATTTTATCACCTGATACTGATATTACATAGGAAATTGATCTGAATGAAATTTATGTTAGATACTGCATTGATCTTGACTGATTGACTGACAAATCAAACTCAAACTTTACTAGTAGTTAAAGAATGAATGCAGATGGATCACTGAGATCGTTTTTGAATTGTGTCAATATCATCTATTCATATGATTTAGGTAAATAAACATTGTCATTTGTCCAACAATAATTTAAGGGAAAAAAAAAGAATTAGCATTTATTGTTTTTAAAGGAATGGATCTAGTTGTATTCGACACAACAACAAAGAAATAAATAAAATGAATATAAATTAAAAAACCAGGTGCAGATCCATTGTATCTAAGGTCAAGAGACACACATACATCTGTTGCCTATTTAACGATCTAAATTTATGTAAAGACAGCATGGTTTTTGAATAAATCAGTCAATGAAGGTTTCTCCAGAGTTTATTATTATTTAGTCTGAGACAATGAAAAAACCTAAAGCAACTATGTATTTGCACACCTTCTCACAACTTACATTAGTAGAACAAAAAGGAAGTTAGTAAGATAAAAATCAGAGAGAGAGAGGAAATGACGTTAAATATAAGAATCGTTACTGAAAAAGTAACGAATGATGCCCAAGTATTAAGTGTGTGAAATAAAATTAAAATTGGTGGCAAAGAATTTAGAGTGGAAATAACTGAAGTAGTGTAGTAATAGCATCTATCAGGTAAGTCTTCATCACTACAGAATCTCGGTGTTAGAATTGTGCACTAAAATACCAGGATGAAGTGTAAACATATGTGGTGCATAACAAGGGTCTCTTGAGGGATTCGGAAAATCCTTGTTCTAAACTAGGTCGAATAGGTTAAGTATATGTTTCTGCCCATAGACTACCATGGAACAGTATCTTCTGATGTTGTCCCGATGCCTTGTGGATTAGAACTGTAGATGAAGAGTTAGGAGAGTGGTTTTCATGAGAAAATCACTTGAATCTGGCACTTGGGTACCCTAGTTCAAACTATTAATATGATGATTGACAATGAGGAAAATGCTGTCCCGTATGAATGGAAATTATATACCAAATAACAGAATTGTATAAAGTATGCTATTTTCCGTTCCAAGTTTTACCAAATTTCGAATTTTAAACAAATAATGATGTATCAGAAAGCGTTATTTGTAGATATTATAGTAATTTCAATAATTGAGATCATAAGTCCATTGAAACTAGATCACCATAGAAAACCTCTAAGCACTGAACGGCCATTTCGTCTTATCGTGAATGCGCACTGATGAGGAATCCCAAAATAGGAAGAAACAATCCAGTCAGTGCTTTCAGGTATTACATGATGGTCTAGCTTCAATTAATTCATGATCTCAACTATCGACATTATTTTCTATTATCAATGAGATCAAACATGATTATTAATATTAGTTAATACTTATTGATGAATGTCTCTTTTTTTTAATACTAAATCAAAACAAAACAATCACCATAATATTCATTATTTTCTCATAAATCATACGATTAGTAAGGAGAGATAAAGAAGTTTATGATTAAAGAGATTCTTTGTGAATTATTGGTCTAGACAAATAATGTGCTTCGGGCCATCAATTGAAATTATATTAGTCTAATCTTCAATTATGTATATGAGTATTTATTAATAAATTTACTATATATAATATTAAGCAGTTTGCTTAATATGAATCAATAATGGTAAAGTTCATTATAATTAATAATAATCTTATATTGTAATGATTATAATAATATTGAAAAGATACAAACTATGATGTGTCTCTAAATGTCCTAGTACGGCTAAGAGTGAGGAGTGTTAGCTCTCCCATGTGAAATACTCTCATATGGTCATGCATATACAGTCTCATTCACTGCCTTCTCGTGGCGGAGGTGTTGTTTGTGAAATTCAAAGGATGAAAAGCGAATGTCTGGCACTATAACCGGGTTGGTAGATATGGAGAATCCATTTAGGGGAGTTGGAAAAACCTGATTACAAACCAATGGTGTACATGAGCTTCAAGATCCTGAGGGAACAAATGGCGTATGAACCAATAATTGGTCACCAGTTACCATGGTAATGCATCTCTTGAAGTTGCTCCACTACCTTGTGGATCAGACCTTTAGGTCAAAAGCTCCGTATGTGACCTCCTAAGAAAACCACTTGCTTCGATCTGGGCACCCGGGTGACTTGTGTGGTGCTGCATATGTATTTGGTGCCCCTTTTGTACCAATATTTATGTGTTAAAATAAATAAATAAATAGACTACCATTTTCATTAAAATAAGGGATTTATATTTATTGATAATATACAGGAGAATTAATGACATTGACATGATTTAACAGTTTCCCCAGTTAATCAATATCAACCAGGCATTTGAAGGAAAAAAAATGGAGAATTTAAAATTCATTGAATACAAACCACTTAAACATTATACACAGATTGAATGTTCCCAAATAATTCAAACGACCTGATATACTTTAAAAAAATCCCATGAGACAAACAATAATCAATGACCTTTTTATTATTTTAATATAATAGACAGATAATAACTTTCAATGTTTTATGAATGAAAGCTTTTGATGAATGAATACATGTTTAATCTGGTTAGCATAGGGTTGTTGACTCCATGTTTCAAGCTTCCTTTTTTACATGGGGCATAAGATTGGCTGTAACTCTAGATGAACTACAGGTATAGTTCTTTCATTAATACTTAAAATAAAAAAGACAATTCATTAGTTCTAGAGTAATTTCTATTGTTATTCTAGAATAACATTATTGGAACTCATTTCGAAATAAACATTTGGTTGATTTCTTTTTTAAGTTTTAAGTAGGTAACAATAATGAAATCAATCAATTCATTAAAGTAATTGAAAGAATACAACAAAGAAAAATTCTCTTTTACACAAAATTATAATGAAATCTTTGGTATTATGTAATCTTTAGAAACATTCTCAATTGCACGCCATGGACTGGCATATGCGGTGATGGTCACAATTATAGGCGACCTGCTTGAGCATCTGGGCTACCTGTTCCTGCCATTTAGATATTCCAATAGGTTATCTATTTTTGTTTGTTTTAATATATCATTATGCCTATTAATCGCACAAGCTATCCTGGTGCATTTCTGAAAAGTGTACAACCTTTCGTTGTCAAAGTTACAAAAAGCTCAATAAGAGACAATGTGGTTGCTGGCAATATACAACGAAAAGAATGTACATTATTCAGATGTTCATTTACTGGACAGCTAATATCTAACTGGCGATCACTCAATATTTATCTCCAGGACCGACCAAGAAGTAAGAAACGGAAGCTTGTTGAAATACTTTGTGCTGAGAATTCTATATTGTACCAAAAAGTATTGAATAAAGCTTATAATAATAATAATTGATTAGAAAATTATATTTATCATACCTAGATGTCTATTGTTTACCAATGGTGATCTATATATATTGAAGTATGAATGAAATTCAGTCATTATGAATTACAAGTCAATTCATTTAGGAAGTTCGAATATATATGTTATTGAGATGATTTGAATGTTTGTAGGATTATAAAATAAAGTTGAACAAATCAACAATTCAGAAAAAAAGAGACCATGAATGACAATATTTGAAGAATGCTATGAGTTCATAGAACATGGTATGTTTTACTCCGAGAGTATTCAGTCTAATAAGTTAATTAAACATCATAGGAGATAAGAAGAGTATATAGTTATAGTGGTTATATTGTTATATCTGTATTTATTACAGATTCTCCAAAGACATAGGCTAGACGGTATTTACCCTTAATTCATTCGATATTCTGAATATATTTATCATTTTAAGATAACTGAAGAAGTTTTTACAATAAGAATTTTTCTGAGATTTTTCAGTAAAATTTAAGTTTATTGTTCGAACTGCATCTCACTTCAACTTGACCAATTTGAATTTATCATTAATCCATTACCTTGAATTATCTCATAAACACAAATGTCCCATAAACGAATTGATGAAAATTATTTTGAAGTTATATATTAACACCGTTGAATACCGACCGGCTCAGTGGTCTAATGGTTAAGCGCTCGAGCGCGAGCCTGGTAGGTCCTGGGTTCGAATCTCTTGGAGGCGGGTAGGACTGCGGATGCACGCTTCTACTAAGACGAAACAGACGTCCAGTGCTTCAAGTTGTCTAGCTTTAACTGACTTATGAATTCAATCAAAAATGATTCAATACTTATATATTAAATGACAAAACGAAATAACTGCAATTATTACTTACCCTATTGTGTATTAGTTTCCATTATGATTTTGTTTGATATTCCAAATAATAAATTTTACAACATTTCAATTGTTCATTTTTATATTCCTGTTTAGAATCGTGTTTATTATTCAACTAAGGCTTGATATAAGTTTCTGTAATTCTAAAGTCCACTAATATTTGATAATTGACATTAAAATACAGAAATTAACTGTCTTATTTACTCATTATAATAATGAATGAATAAACCTTTCTATAAAATTTAAATATAGAAATCTTTTCAAAGAATTTTCTGATTTGTCAATTTATTAGCCAATCAAAATTTAGAAAGAATTTTAACCAATTATAAGCTAGATATTAAAGTGGCGCCATTTACATTTTTTCTTAGAGGCAAGTTGTCAACAAAATTCGAGCTTGATTTT
Source organism: Schistosoma mattheei (assembly GCA_944470405.2). Lineage (NCBI taxonomy): Eukaryota > Metazoa > Platyhelminthes > Trematoda > Strigeidida > Schistosomatidae > Schistosoma > Schistosoma mattheei. Next base: position 42,845,763 of record OX103945.1, read on the forward strand.
TTTCTAGGAAATATAAAGTTTTATAAACTACTTAGGATTAAAATATAAAAGTTAATATACATTAAATAACAAAACATAGGGAAAATAGTAATTATTTATGATGTATGTAAATGTAAATGTAGATTATAGTAAATCAAAATATATATAAACAATCAAAATGGTTATTTTTATCTCTGTCTGTAATTCCCCAATGTGGTTAGAATGAAAAATTGTTTTATGATAGACTAAAATTATTAATATTGTTGATTTAGTCTTGTCATTAGTGTTTTTATAATGTCTATTATTATTATTATTGTTATGGCGACTAGTAAAACACATCAGCTGTTATTTACTAAACTATGGCACATTATCATAATAAGAATGTAGGAGTATAAACATAAAAACACTCAGTTAATCCTCTATTCCCATATGAAAAATTAATTGTGGTTTGGTTATGAAATGATGGTTGTTACAAGACAAAAAAACATGTAGTTTTGTACAAATGAGTGGTGGGAATAAAACTAAATAAAATGATCCTAGACAAGAGTGTATCAATGAATGGGTATTTTATTAAAATGAATCATGAATCTTTTGTGTATGTTTATGATTAATCTTCCCAAAGAAATAAAATACTGTTATGATTCACTTTGTGTTGCTTTACTTGTATCTTCCCATTGTTATTTAGGGCTGTAATTGATCAGCGAGCGGTACTGGGTTCGAGTCCTGGAGTGAGTATCAACCCTGAAATGCAGGCACATCCAACTGACGAGTCCCAAACAGGACGAACGCGCTCCCTGGATTCCATTGCTAGCCACTACCCATCTTTGCTTAAAAATACTGTTATGATGTTAAATCTATATAATTACACGAATTATTAAAAGAAAAATATTTACAGTCTAGTTATTTAACTCACTGACTAAGTTCGACTATTTGAATATTCAATTAAGATACATGGAACCTTATGTTGAATCGTAGTTCATTTTAGTTACTTGTCTTACTAATGATTCCCATCAACAAAGCTCATTCTGTATCTTAGTCATTTTTTAAATGTCATTTTCACGTTTGTTGGCAATAAAGTCTAGTTTAGTTGTGGTTTTAGAGAATAATTGTGTTAAACTAGTTAGACATACATGATTAAATTTGAAAAAAAAGAACAGCTTGCATCGTTTACATCACCAGCTGACATTAATTAATTACTCATAAAAACTAAGAAATACTGGGTGGCATTTCGTTATGGTATAGGATTCTTTGACAGTGATCACTGACCACATCGGGAATCGATTCCACAACCCTAGAGTCTTTGGGAAACTATTAATTTTTAAAAACTGAGTTGACGTGCGGTAGTTGCACAACCTAGTGGATTGATTGAAATTAGAGCTGCAAATCACTGAATACTAACACAGTAGTTAAAAGTTCAAGAGTTCGTTCTAAGACCCATGGGTCCTAGAATCGACCTAGGGTGGTGTCGAATATGATCACTTCTGAGAGGTTCCATATTAAGATAAAATAGCTATTCAAATTTCCCTGGTTTCCAATGATTGTCTATCTACTGTCAATTCATACTGCAACCTATGGAGTTCAATAACGTTGTTGAGGGCTAGTTTCTTCTATATCTGACTCCAGTAAATGATATCCCGTTAACTGAGTATTTAAGGCAGGCCAAATCTCCTAGTAGAATTATGGATTTACTCGAGATTATTCAGAAGCCCGAACACCAGTTGTAGAGATATTTTTATTGTTAAAGATAATTAAAATTCACAAGCGTACAGCGAGAAAGCACACTGTGAAACCAGGATAATGTGTGTGTGTGTGAATTAAAAATCCATATATATTTTTGAGTGTTAATGAAGTGTGGACAAATTATTGATTATCTGTATGTTACAACCAATGGGAAAATAGATTAAGGATTGATGTGCAGACATGTGCTCAATCATACTCACACAGAATTAAATGTCTAAATTACAGTGAACAAATAAATAATAAAATAATTGAATAGACTTACTACAACCTCTACAAACCTTATATACGAATAATGGATTATACCGCTAGTTTGCTTATATCATCTGAGTCCATAAGAACGTGACTGTATTATCTTACAAAACTTATTGCTGGATGTTAGTCATTGTTGTCGAGCTAAATCTATTTCTCTCTATCGTTAATCAACACGTTAACATCATGATAGCAAATTATTTGTATAAAATATTTTGAATTGATATATATATATATATATATATATATATATATATATATATATATATATATATATATATATATAAGTTTTACTGGATAGGTCTAGCTGAAGGCGTTCGGTCACGCATCCACACCAGATCACAAGTGGGTACATCGCGTTACTCAACTATTACAACCGTTGGCCAACATAGATTAAACACTTCCCAATATATCGATAACCTTTCAAACATACCTTCGAACTTCTTTATTTCTGATTTAACTGGGTTAGTATACTTCGATTATAAAAGTGTTACGTGTAAAATCATTGTCAAACTCCGAATAACTGTAGCATTGTTTAAGGTTTAAAACGTTTTACTAGAGACATAACTCTCATAACATATACAGTTTACTTTAATCAAAGATATCTTTAATTGTAAATTGTAATGATATGATGAACTAAAATTTAAGTCAAAAATACTGAGTTCATAATATGAAGATCTTTTGTGATAACTGCTTTATATTGGTTATTATTGTTGTCTCTTTGATCATAGACCAAATTAAATGAACATGAGAATTCTTTAGGTTCTTACCAGCCACTTACAACCTATAATATTGAAACTTGTCAGAGCGATAGCGTTCAAACGTTTAAAATTAGATCTATATATTCAAAAAGAGGCATTAATAAGTCTTTCTTTACCCTGGTAACATTAATCCCCACTTTTTATTTATTACGTCATTCATTGTTTCAACTCTATCTGAAGTTTAAATCACATCATTATCATTACTTTCTTCAATTCATAACTGACTGATTTTAATTTATATCTTTCTTTAATACCATTAATCTGTTTTCAGTCGCTTCATTACATAATCATCTAACGTTTGTTAACTCTATGAGTTCTAATCACTAGTCTAATGCTCTAAACACATCCCATTTCAAACTTTATTTATCCGAAACAAAATGTCTTATGACTTTATTGACTCCATCGAAATCTTCACTACATCATGATACATATATTCATCTTTAATCATCCTCGTACATTTATAAGTATGTCGATATCTGCAATAACATTGATTTCAACAATATCACAGAATGTAAGCAACTGACGAGGACCTAGCAATATACAACGAATTCATATTAATTCTACAGCAATCTTCATTCTTGTTCTCTTTAAATATTTTTGAACATATTCATAAACTGTATTTCATCGATTTATAAAAAACCTAATAAATCAATCAATAATTCGATTAAGATAGATACCTGTATTGATATATGATATTCAATAATCATTGGTATGTTGCTGTATGCTTCTGTATGTATTTGTATATATTGATGGTATCTATTATATATATATATATATATATATATATATATATATCATATGGTAGAGTAGTTTGATTTGACTTAAAAATCGATAATATTGACAATTACATTTAGTGATTATTATGTAAAGCATTTAAATACACAGTTACAATACTACACCTTTTTTATTGATTGATTTAATCAAATGATCATGTCATTTATACAATCATTTAAGTAGATAGTTGCTATAAAAAAATAATAATAAATCGATAGAGGGGTTTTGGAGATTATTAAGTTTTTGATTGAGATCATGAGTCAGTTGAAGCTAGACCACCATGGAAAACCTGGAATCATTGGACGGCCGTTTCGTCCTATTGTGGGACTTCTCAGCAGTGCTCATCTACGATCCCACTCGCAGCATTCGAACCCAGGGTCTTCAGTCTTGCGCGCGAATGCTTAACCTACTGGTTCACTAAGCCGCCATCTAATGGTTGATGTTAGACACTAACACCAATATTGGAAAATCAATGAAATATTATTGTATCTTTATATTGGTTATTTAATTCTAATATTTGATTTATTTAATAGGTTACCATTTGGAAAAAAAATGTATTTATTTTAATAAACATGAGTTCTAATTGAATTGTGGTAGTTGGTAGTTTATACTTATTATCTATTTTGTTTCAATGATAAACAAGTAGAACTTGATGGAAATATAAAAGCGAGGATTGATAAAACAAGGGCCTCATTTCTACAATTGAAGAACATATGAAACTTAAAACAACTATCAACCAATATCAAAGTGAGAATCTTCAATACAAACGTCAAAACAGTTCTACTGTACGGAACTGAAACTAGGAGAACTACCACAACCATCAAAAAGGTACAAATATTTCTAAACAATTGTCTAAGTAAGATACTAAATATCTGTTGACCGGATACCATCAGCAACAGGTTACTATGGCAGAGGACAAATCAACTTCCAGTTAAAGAAGAAATTAGTAAAAGACGTTGGAAACGGATAGGATATACATTAAGGAAATCATCAAACTGCATCACGAGGCAAGTCCTAACTCGCAATCCTGAAGGGAAACGGAAAAGATGAAGGCCAAAGTATACATTAAGTCTGGAAATAGAAGCATATATAAAAAGAATGAATAGCAACTGGAAAGAACTGTAAATTATTACCCAGGACGGTGTTGAATGGCGAGTGCCGGTGGATGGCCTATGCTTCTCCACGGGGATTAACAGGCGTAAGTAAGTAAGTAAGCTTCAAAAAAAGTTCATTTCTTTTCTAATTATACTGATCTAGGATATTTCAACTTTGACAGGTAAAAATTGTCTTTTCGTTTAACGTTGAACATTACTGACCATCTGAATGATTGATATTTGATTGATATAGTGTGTTGTAACTTAGAAATGAATCTCTTTAAAATATGAGTATCATTTACTCACTAATTTTCTATGGTTTTACATATTTAAATTAATCAGTAATGCAAATTGTGATAAAATCGGACTAATTTGTACAGTCGACTAATTAAATGGAAAACTATGCCTTCTATCTAGATTTCACATAATCTATATAATACATAAATTTATAATTGATTAGCAACTAGTATGACATATCATTGAAAAAAAACCCTCCTCTCTATTATTCATCTGAGATACACAATGTACTTTCTTGTAAGCAGTACTCAAACCATCGGGTTCCGTTATACCAAGACTATATGTATTCATTTCTATTCAGTAACTTACTAAATTCAACTTATGACACACTTTTCAAATGATGATCAATCAGTCAAATGATCATCATATCAATAAACATCACTTGTTTAAATCATGTTTCTGACAAAAACTCACTTGATTATGATAATTCAATAACTGTTTTCTTAGTAAATAACTAAGCGCGATTAGTAAGAGAATAGTATAGGAATGAGTTTAAAATGATTCCAGTGAAACTTCAGCTAATTCTAGCTGAATGAAGAGTTTACTGGAAAGGAAACATTAATATGAAAAATCACAAAGAGATTTACTATAACTAAAGTTATTCTGTCGATAAAACGAAAACAAGCGACCACATAAATTCATCCATATCTATATAACTTGTCCGTTTCTTCGAACGTTTACAAGGATCCACTTAACTTTGTAAGAGTCTACATATTGTTCTTGGTTACGCTTTAATATTTACGGTTAGGATTTTTATCGTGAAATGATATCAACTGTAAGACAAAAAAGTGTTCTGTTGTCATATAAATAAATGAAATTCAAAAAGCTATTTGATCGGTTCATCCATAAAATATAGTGCCACCGGGTTACGGTTTGGCTTCAGGACTAAAAGTAAGGGTTTAAGAATAATGTCGATCTATTTGTTAAACAAAGTCTACAGAGTTTCATGGAAATAGAATCAATCAATGCTGGAACATCATTGAAAACCTAGAAGTATTGGACAGACGTTTCGTCTTAACGGTGCGTATCTACAACAGCACAGGCAGGAATCGAACCCAGGACCTTCGATCTTACGCACGAACAGTTAATCGTTAGATTACTGAGATGAAAATCTACAGAAACAGAATTGAGCATTTTTTATGTTTAATATTACCTTCTTTTATTATGGTGGCGAGAAATAGTTTTTCATCGTTATTTTAAATATTCCGATTGTTGTACATAGATATTTTTGCTGCTCGTTATCAGTGCTAGTTGAATTTTGTTTAAATACTGAAAATTTCAATTCTTGAATCTGATAGGACTGGTCTTTCGATAACAAGTGCTTTTCTAGAATAATATCCTGGTTGTTGTGACTTTAAGTCCGACTAGTTATCACATAATTTATTCTCAAATCGAAATACCACTTATTTATTCTTGTACTGTATTAAACCAATGACGTTCGACCGTTCTGATTAGCCTAGAGTCTTTATTGGTCATTTGTTCGCCTAGCCCATACAATTGAGTCCAGAACGCTAATAACAGTTTCCACTATGCGAATCATTTATTTCAAATATACTGAGTTTATATACCAGCCAAACAGACCGCATCACACTATAAAATAGGAAATAACATTTATGCAAGATCAGGCCAAAATGTGGCTGTGAACATGGGAGACAGTAATCATCAATTAACTGAGTATAACTTAAGAACAGTAAATCGTATAATAATCTATAGACCAAAATGAAGCTTGCAATAAGAGGAATATATATATATATATATATATATATATATATATATATATATATATACAGCATGAAACAGTCGAGTCATACTTGACGGAGAAGATTTGGAAGATGTAAAAACTTTTACATATCTGGGCAGCATCATTGATGAACACGGTGGATCTGATACAGATGTGAAGGCGCAGATCGGTAAAGCAAAAGCAGTGTATTTACAACTGAAGGACATCTGGAACTCAAAACAACTGTTTGTCAGCCAACACCAAGGTCAGGATTTTTAATACAAATATCAACACAGTTCTACTGTATGGGGCGAAAATTTGGACAACTACTAAAGCCATCATCCAGAAGGTACAAGTGCTTATTAACAGTTGTCCACGCAAAGTACTTCGGAGCGGTTGGTCAGACACTATTAGCAACAACCTACTGTTGGAAAAAACAAACCAGATTTCAGTGGAGGAAGAAATCAAGAGGAAGCAGTGGAGGTGGATAGGACATACATTGAGGAAAGTACCCAACTGCGTCACAAGACAAGCCCTCACATGGAATCCTGAAGGTCAAAGCAAAAGAGGAAGACCAAAGAAATCCGAATATATACACTTTTTATTGTACATAATACAGTAGTACAGTAGATAGAATGGCAAACAATATTGATCATCTTGAAAGTCTTCATTAATATTGATTTTAAAACATCCAAAATAATTCAAAATGCATAGTATGTTCTTTATTATATTCAAAGAAAACATACTATTGTTAATATTATTTGTCGGTAATACAAAGTAAAACAAAACATATTACATGATAAGTATATAGTCAATTAGATTCTGTATGATTATTATTACCAAATGTTTCGTGAATAGAAACATGTTAAAAACATGTTTATGTTTTTTTTTTAACTAAGATAATGATAATAGATGGTTAACAAAATGTAACTAAACCTCATAATTTATTGACATTTATATAGTTTTATTTATGTTTGTGATAGTTATTGCCCAAAATATATTCTACTAAATTGTTTATAAAATAAATGTATGTAATCTTTATGTAAAAATATACGTGGATGCGCACTGCTGAAGAGTTCCATAATAGGACGAAACAGTCGTCCAGAGCTTCCAGGTTTTCAATGATTGTCTAACTTTAATTGAATCAACTTACTTACTTACGCCTTTTACTCTTAATGAAGCATAAGCCGCCGACCAGCATTCTACACCAACTCTGTCCTACACATTTCTATCGAGTTCGATCCAGTTGTTGTTCATTTTTCTCATATCTGTCTCCATTTCTAGGCCTAATGTGTTCTTCGGTCTTCCTCTTCTCCTTTGCTTAGCTTTGAGGATTCCAAGTGAGTAAATGCCTTGTGACGCATTTCGGTGATTTCCTCAATGTGTGTTCCATCCACCATCACTGCTTCTTCCTGATTTCTTCCTTCACTGGAATCTGGTTTGTTCTCTCTCACAGCAGGATGTTTTTGATAGTGTCTGGCTAAGCTTCTGTCCTATACAGTAGAACTGTGTTGACATTTGTATTGAAAATTCTGACCTTAGTATTAGCTGACAGTTGTTTTGAGTTGCAGATGTTCTTCAATTGTAAATATGCTGCTACTGCTTTGCCGTTCCGCGCATTCTAATCTGCATCAGATCTACCGTTGATTATTGATTACCTGAGAAATATCAATCTCATTTTTAACTATTTATAATGAATACATTCAAATTGTTATTTATTTAGTTTGCATATTTTGCAGTTCTCTTATATCAATAGATGTCTTAATTGTATTTTATCTCAGTGATTTTAAAATTCCCATAGAATATTCAAAGGGGCTCAATGATTACCTGAAGTATAGTGCGAAATTCACAGAAGCGAAAATCAATTTGGATATTTCTCAAATATTCTTCATTTATGATTATCTAAGTGAGCTTATTCATCCATTTTTAATGTTCAATAAGAATGCGGTATGTAGCATTTTTCATAGTTATATAATATACCCTTGTGGATCAGGGTAATTTTACATTGGTTTTAAGCAGAACTAGACAACATCCAGATTTTCGTATGACAAACTAAGTAGTACAGCTCGATCCCATTTAAGAGGAGAGCCAGACACCATGTAAGCTTTAACGCTACAATCTGAATAGTACAGCTCAATCCTGAAGCGCAACCAAACAGGTCACAAGTACCCTGGTGGACCAGCATTTTTGGAAAATTTTCCATTCATGCAATGAGTTAATGTTGTATAGATGAGAGCGATTTCTATTGGAGATTTTGTCACATTCAATAAGCGCATTTTATGCAACCCTTTCTGCTTAGAGAGAACTTTTATTCTTTATGATTAGGATATAACATTAGTTAGTTAACTAGTTTTATTTGTAAAGCTTCTGTACAACGAGTTACACCTATTCCATGCATGTCTAGATTGTATATTTGGATTTCTGTGGTTATTATTTGATCATTCGATGTCTCTATACTTATTTTTACTGTAGTTATCAGGAAGAATACCGGTCTAGGACTTTCTCTCAGATCAGAATTAATCATATTTTCTCTTATAATCAGTTCAATAACAAAACTATTTTACAAAGTGTTACTGCTAAACCCAAGTTCAACCTTCCTGTAACAATAACTAGTTGATCTTGGTTAATTTAATTATTGATTGATTAGTATTAGAAACATAGTTCATTGTAAAACAACTTAGAAGCTTGAAACGATTGTTCTTATTACTATATCTGATGACCATTGGACAAAATGTATGTAAAATACTATATATGTATACTGGTTCAATAAACAACCTTGAAGCAGTGCGCCATATTTCTCAATAATATACTATTTTCAGTATAGGGGTTGGGTAGATTATTAAGTTTCTGATTGAGATCATGAACCGATTGATGTTACACCACCATTGAAAGCCTGAAAAACTGGACGGCCGTTTCGTCCAATTTTAAGACCTCTCAGCAGTGGGCATCCACGATCCCGCTCGCACTGGGTTCGAATCCCACGAGTGGGATCATGGATACGCACTGCTGAGGAGTCCCAAAATAGGACGAAACGGCCGTCTAGTATTGTCAATTTGACTATAATAAAACTTAATTTTAAAATTTAGTCTATGAAATATCAGATATTATAAAAAAAATCATGAAACTCTTCATTCTAGCATCCTCTGAAAATAACATCATTAATAAAATCCATTTGGTGTTTACATATATGTATATGAAAAGAGTCCATGTTTATTTAAACATATCATCAAAACATGTACACCTTCGCATATGACCTAGTTAATTTAATTGTATTTCAAGTACTTCTATTTCATTCTATACATATATGTATGTTAGGTTTGATTTAAGTGTATAGAAATAATTTCATTACCGACAGAATGTTTACATCTTATTTATTTTAACTTCATCAGCTGGAGAATAATTCAATGGGTATTTTTGTTTTTTTTTTGTTTTTGTTCTCTTTTCTTTTTTCTTCTATATTCATCTTTGTAATCATAGTTACTGTCCTTCTTTTTGGTACCATTTTTTTAATGTTCACCTTCAATTGATTAAAATTATAATCTAGGTATCAATGATAAATGGGCATAGCAACCAACGTCTAATTATATTTCATTACTTTACATAAAATTAAAAAAAAATTAAAAAAAAAAGAAAACTGTTGAAAACAGTTTTGATTTCATAATGTAATTGAAGATATAGGAGATGAATTCATGTCTTTAAAATAACTATCTGATTATTCAATTATTTCAATGGTTTATAGGATATAGATTTAGTTCCTTATGGAATCGTATTCTTATAGTATATAGAAGTCAATTGATGAATCATTGAAGAAGATCATATAGGAAATAGCACCATAGATATTAATGAATAAATAAGCAAAAATGGGTAGTGGCTAGCAGTGGAATGTAGGACGATTATTTCGTCCTATTTAGGAGTCATCAACTGGATGTACTTATATCTCAGTGTTGACGTTCACTTTAGGACTCGAATCCAGTACCGTTCGCTTTACTATTAAGGTAATACGCACAGTATGCACATATGCCAATGAAAGACTGATCAATTGCAGTCGTAAACATCAATGAGAAGATTCAAGTAAAACAATACCAAGTGAATTAAACTTTACGCCATTGCAAAAGCAGGTGGCTATCAGGACTCAGTACCTAAGTGAATAACGCGATGGCGTTTAAAGTGAACAGTATTGGGTTCGAGCCCCAGAGTGAACATCAACTCAGAGATGCAGATACATTCAGCTGACGAATCCCAAATAGGATGAAACGTGCGTCAAACTGGATTCCACTACTAGCCACTATCCATATTTGTTTATATTGCTTGTAAATTATGGCAATACCGAGGCAATACGCACAGTATGCACATATGCTAATAAGAGACTGATCAATTACAGTCCTAAAACATCAATGGGAAGATTCAAGTAAAACAATACCAAGTGAATTAATGGATAAATGTTTCTACTTAGTATTTTGATCACTTGACAAAATTCGTATTTGAACTTATATAGGATAGGAAGAATGATATTCAAATTTTTGTAGTCAATACATTATGGTATAGTGTGTGCTACTTATGTCAACATAAGTAATATATAACGCCAATGAGAAATCGAATGCCTGACAGTAAAAGATTGACAAGATTAAATAGAAGAGAACGGGAACAGATAGTAATTGATATGAAAATCAAGAAACAATAAAGTATAAGATAATTAATGAACTGTTTGCAAATAAAGGATTGAACGTATAGTTTCCACACTTTTTACATTTTGCTCTCAAGAGCATACATAGATGAACTGTGATCTAAGGGGATTCAATAATGAGAATGAAGATGAAATGAAAACAATGTAGATAAATAAACAGGAATTAGTTAGTTTATTCAACTAGTTGGTTTTACACGGACTAATTTATCTTAAGTTCAATACTTTGTAAAGTGACTACTTTATAAGCAACGTCTATCAGAGTTCTACTTAGATTTCATTAGTAAACCAGTTGACAAATACTTTTGAATGATTGATTAGAGTATACATATTAGTAAATAGGTGTTGAATCTTTTTTCAAGTACTTTCATATTTAATAAAGGTGTAGCATCTCAAACCAATGAAATCTGTCTTTTACAGTTAATATAGATTAATTCTCAGATTAAAATTGTAGAGGTTAATCTATTTCATGTAAGTGACATTATAATACACTTTTTGTGGCCCATGTATCTGACTCCAATTAGATCGTATGCTGTTTGTTGTCAAAATGTACATGTTACCAAATCTTCGTATATTATTATAGACTTAATTCGCATTAGTGAATAAAAGAGTTAAACAAATCGAATACAAAAATGAATTTCGAATACGTATATTTCGTACAATCGTTGATCTAGACAGATGATCTTAGAAACGAAGCGAATAAAGCAAAGTAAAGAGTGAGTGAATGAAGTGAAAGAAATAGCAGAAGCACGTAAGCCAACTCAATTCAATCAAGTGTTATAGTCAGACAAAAATAAGTTACAGACATTTGATAAGTAGGAAAGCAATGCATACACATACGTTTACATACAAATAATCAAGGTGATCAGCGAGTAATTAACAAAGTCAAAATGTGACTTAAGAATGAATAAATTGGCGAGACTCTAATTTATGGACTAGCCAATCAGAGGCGTTTTGGAGATTTCAAGGTTACGGAGCCAACTTCAGTGCTTAATGCTAACGTATGATCGGTTCACAGGGAATTTTGTACAAAACGTGATAATTGAGTGGCTATCACAAATAAAACGGCTGGACTATAATTTGTGGACGAATCAATCTGGTATAAGATAATAGATCTCGGATTTTAACGCGAAAGCCTTTCATCCGTATGGTTAAATAAAGTTCTGGCATTGTAGCTGATTTCAGTTCGTGATGAAAACCACATATATTATTCCTAACTAAGGCAAATTATGACAATTATTGCAAACTGGATAATAAAAGCACCAGTAACACTGGCTGCAGCCAGGTACTACAGTATATACGGATATTTGGAAAGCGTACAGACTCCTACATAGGCTTGGTTATGTGCATCGTGTCGTTATCCACAAGTAGCATTTTATGCACTCCACAACCGAAGCTATGTGGTCAAGGCTGAAAGAGTTGTTGAGACTTTATCATGGTCCAGAGGCCGACTATTCTGTAGCCATATGGATAATTTTCTCTACTTCATGCATTATGATTTTAGAACCTCTGAACGTCTTCCCAACCATGACACGTTTTTGAGCCACGTATAAGAAGTGTATCCACTTTATTTTTTGGTTTTGTATAACATATTTTTACTCTATACTGACTGTGTGCTGATTGGCTAATATTTATCAAGGTCACTTGAGATTCTTTCAAAGGTCGTCCATAAATTAGAGTCTCTCCCTTAGAGAAAATAATTTCGATCTGACGAAAGTAATTACTATGATCCACAAAAATGCAACATATCGTGATTTCTTCGATGTTACTGAATCTTTGAATACTCACAATGTAAATCATCATTTTTAAGCATAGGATATAGTCATTTAGTCTTTCTTGAAGTATGATTTTATTCTGTTAACTTATTGATGATTGTCTTTAACATAATGATCATTAATTCCTGACACCGAACTTTTCATATCAAAACTCTCATTTATAATTGGGTGAACTATAGTCTAAGTAATTTAAACTAAATAAAACATTTCAATTCATCCCTCTAGTTCTAGTTAGTTGATTTTATGTTGAAGCAAAATAATTTCAGTGATCTCCGCATACTCCTTACTACTGAAATAAACTGATTACAAACTGATCCATTGTACAGTTAGGGTGACTTGAGTTCATACCAATAATCAACTACCGGCTGCTTCAGAATAAAGTAACTAACCATTCAACCCTAATGATTAGCATAGAATTTATAATGAACAATTTTTTCCCCATCCTGAATAGATCAGTCTAATACAAAAAAAGGTTTCCATTGTAAATCCAAGGAGCATAATGAACACATATTATGAAGAACTCATTTGGCACATAAAAATTTTATCAGAATGGGTTTCGTGGAGATTTCAGAAATTTCACTAGTTGAAGTCATGAGCCAATTGAAGCTAGATCACCATGGAAAACCTGGAAGCACTGGACGGCCGTTCTTTTCTATTGTGAGACTATTCACCAATGTGTATCCACGATCCGGCCCTCCGCGAGATTCCAACTCAGGACCTATCAGTCTCGCGCGCGAGAAGCCGTTACCAGTGGAGTTCAACCAGGTCTGTTGTGAGTTATCAGCTCACTAAAATCAATGGTGTATGGTGGCGCAATTTTGTGGATCAGTTGAAGTTAGACATTAACACCGTTGGATGCCGGCCAACTCAGTGGTCTAATGGTTAAGCGACTGATAGGTCCTGAGTTCGAATCTCACGGGGTGCGGGTTCGTGGGTGCGCACTGCTGAAGAGTCCCACAATAAAACAGAACGACCGTCCAGTGCTTCCAGGTTTTCCGTGATGGTCTAGCCTGAATTGGCTCATGATCTCAACTTAAAAATTTGTTGAGTTAACATTCGTTACTTTACAGCTTTCGATTAGTATGTAGAATATAAGTTATACAAAATGAACTAACAAAGTATACTTTGTCTCCCTATGTAACTCAACTTGTACCTAAATGAATATATCTTATTACCTTAGTAACACTTATGGAAGTTTATTTTATGATTCAAATATATTTATAATTGTTACTTAGTTACTAAAATTTAATTTCCCTGTTAAAACTATGATAAAAATCAATGTAAATATCAAGAATAAAGAAAAAGAAAAACTGATTACAAAATCAGGAATCGATATTTTCTTTAAATAAATGAATGATTCATTAATTGACTAATTCAACAAACTTGACAACAAAACAACTGGATACCATATGAAGAAAGAGAACTCTCTAAATAGAGCTCTTATAATGGCATGTACAACTATAATAAAAGTTTAGATTTTTTGAATCTTATAGCCTATTCGAAACATTATCTAATCGTGGTTACAAGTAGTATCGATGACTCCTCTTTTAAATAGTTACATATATTAACAACAATAAATAAAATATTCATTATAACTGGTTGATGTCAATATGAATCAAACGGCTCATTCCCAAATGATGGGTGCATTTCACAGTCTGAACAACATTAGGAAAGATGCCTAATTGGTTGATGAATCCTAAAACAGGAAGAATCATGTTTCCTGAATTCTGGTTTCAATTATTGTTGAGAACATAATACTGTTGTTATACCTAGCACATAATTTCTGACTAGGATGATTATATATATGTATGCATCATTTGACTAAATGTCATTTTCTTGATGTTCGATTGAAAAGGATCTCGGATGTTTTCTTACAGAGATCTATATATAGAAAACCTACCAGGAATAAACAATACACGTATTTCTATAGTTGGGTTGCACTGAGTAGAAAGAGAAACTTAATTCACTCTTTATCTTCTAGGATCAAGCGAATTTGTACCGATGACACAATAGATGAGGAACTATATCAAATTCGACAAACTCTCATTGGAAATGGTTATTCATCTAGATTCGTCGATATCAACTAAACACTCAGACTTCATCATAAAAAGCATCAACAGTACGGAAAAAACCTTGTTTATGAATATGAATTTAGAGGAGACACGGCTGCTAAAATCTTAAATAAACGGGTTTCGAAATCGTTGAATATAAAGTTCTACGCAGGCAAGCTTCGAACAGCTTTCTCTAACCGGTCGACCATTCTAGAATGTGTTAAGGATAAACTTCCGCTTTTGGCTACATCAATGTGTATCTATAAATTTACTTGCGCATGTGGGGCACTTTATATAGGCCGCACAAAGCTATCACTTCCCTATTGTAGGATTCCTCCGTAATGCGCATTCACGACCCCGCCAGGCGGGATTCGAACCCAGCACCCATCGGTCTCGCGCGTGAGCGCTTAACCACTTCACCACTGAGCTGGTCGACATCCAACAGTGTTGATGTCGTTTTTCTTCACATTTGTCAATTGGACTATTATCTCACCCATAAATTATTTTCTTCCTTACCTCTTGATTAGTACGTAACCTCAATTTTTATTTAGTTTTGAATCCATTTTATGAGGCAATCTTTTCTATCAATGTCATTTACTTAAGATTCAGTAATCAATCGATGTACACACAAACGTACTCGGTAATTCCTAAAATTCTAAAGTAAGAACATGAGACAAAGGCATTTCATCCGGGTAATAATAATAACTATCGCTTGTTTTCAGTAATTTATATAACAAATGATATAGTTGAATAGAACTGATATTTCATGCAAATATTTTTTTTGTAATTGAAGTCTATGCTAGCCATTATGGACTGTACTACAAGTCTCCATATTATTAACATCAGAATTCTTACTTGAAGAAACTTTACTATCTTTATTGTAATACACCTATTTAGTGTTCTATTTTACCATATTCCATATTTTTGTGAAGTCAGTATTTCTTTTAAAGTTAGTAAGTAAATTTTAGACATGCAATTATTTATTATTATTCAACATACTGAAGCTTGTATAAACAGTAAGTATCATTACCAAAGTTTGACCTGATAATTTCGGATACAGTAAGCATTCGGTAGATTTTTACAAATAAATTAATATTTCAATAAGTAGAAAAATGAGATTTTCTGATGTTTCGTAACTCAGTGTGAGTTACTTCTTCAGACAATAAATAATAATTCCCTGAAGAAGTAGCTTAAATTCAGTCACGAAACATCAGAAAATCTAATTTTTTCTACTCATTAGGTTATTACAAATATATATCAATTTATATATACTATCAACAATGTTTAAACTTACTTACTTACTTACTTACGCCTGTTACTCCTCGTGAAGGAGCATAGGCCACTCATCAGCATTCTCCATCCAACCCTGTCCTGAGCAATCCTTTCTAGCTCCGTCCAGTTGTAATTCATCGTTTTCATATCTGCTTCTATAATCCGACGCTATGTGTTCTTTGGCCTTCCTCTTTTTCGCTTCCCTTCAGGATTCCAAGTTAGGGCTTGCCTCGTGATGCAGTTTGACGATTTGCGTAATGTATGTCCTATCAATTTCCATCGTCTTTTCCTAATTTCCTCTTCAGCTGGAAGTTGGTTTGTTCTCTCCCACAGAAGGCTATTGCTGATGGTATCCGGCCAGTGGATGTTGAGTATCTTGCGTAGACAGCTATTTATAAACACTTGTACTTTCTTGATTGTGGTTGTTGTAGTTCTCCAAGTTTCGGCTCCATACAGTAGAACTGCCTTGACGTTCGTATTGAAGATTCTCACTTTGATATTGGTTGAAAGTTGTTTTGAGTTCCATATGTTCTTCAATTGTAGGAATGCGACCCTTGCTTTGCCAATCCTCGCCTTTACGTCTGCATCTGAACCTCCTTGTTCATCGATGATGCTTCCTAGGTATGTGAAGGACTGTACATGTTCCAGAGTTTCGCCATCAAGAGTGATTGGATTGCTGAACAATGTTTAAACGTTGTATTAAAATTATTCTAAACTTAACCGGAATATCTATCAATATCGTTATATATCAATAAGTATTTAACATTGAATATCATTATACCAATGAAAAAAAAATCAAATTTTTCGGATAGTTTTTCTATTCCTTCATCATTATTTTTAACATAATAATTTATTAGTTGAAATCATGAGTCAATTGAAGCTAGACCACTATGGAAAACCTGGAAGCACTGGATAGCCGTTTTGTCCTACTGTGGGACTCTTCAGGAGTGCACATTCACGATCCCACCTCGCGGGATTCAAACACAGGACATATTGGTTTCGCATGCGAACGCTTAACTATTAGACCACTGAGCCGGCTGGCATACAACCATGTTAATGTCTAACTTCAACCATTCGACAAAATTGCGTCATCATAGTCTAGCTTCAATTGACTCATGATTTCAACTATTGAAATTTCTAAACTCTTCACAAAACCCCTTTCTGATAATAATACTAATAATAATTCATGTATACTACTTATTCTTAGTAGAAAATCATTACCTATTTCTATTTATTATTGCTTTATTTCAATGTCAAATTATTTATTTAATTATAGAATAAGAAATAGTAAAAGGTTACAAATACAATTTGAAAATACTAACAAGTACTAGAAAATATAACAAAATATCGAAGTACAATCGGTGAAATGTGCACATCCACATATCCAAACATCCATATCCACACACACACATACACACAACATACATACATACATACATACATACATACAAGTAACTATACAATCATAATAACCTTTACGAATTTGTTATTTACCTTAAAGAGAAAGAAAAAAATGTTGATAAATTACTTAGTTACAACATTTCCCTAAGTGATTATTTTCCTGTAAATGATATTTTGTATACATTTAGAGGGAAAAAAGGTTTATTTAATTAATTTGTGTTATGATTCTTTTTACTGTTAGACAATATTAATTATTTAAAATAAATAAATAAATAAAATAATTTTAGGAATGTAATGATAATCCACCAATGAAATTACAGTTTTTCTATTTGACGACGCCCACTCAAATGATTAGTTTTATATTATTTATAACAGAAGGGGTTTTGTTCAGATTTTAGTCATTTTAATAGATGAGATTATGAGTTCATTGAAACTAGACTACTATAGGAAACCTGGAAATTTCCTCCTATTGTAGGACTATTCAGCAATGCGTATCCACAATCCTATCTCACGGGATTTGAATCCAGAACCTGTCAGTCTTACACGAGAACGCTTAACCATCAGATCACTTAGCTGATCGGCATCCAGTGGTGCTTATATATAATTTAAACGAATTCACGAAATGAAGCGACTCATCCATCATTGTCATCAATGAGTTATTATCTCACAACAGACCCGAGTGAACTCCATGGGTCAGTGCATCTCACTAGAACTCTAGGGAATATCTCTTGAAGCTAGTCACTAGTTAGGATATGTTGGTAGTAAAGTTTTTACTATACAGGCATTTTGAAATTAATATACATCAAAAACTGATGTCAGTTATTAAAGTACAGGTAAACAAGGAATTTCTAGGAAATGTATCACTCATATAACATAAAACATAAGTAATAATATCAAGGTCTCAGAGCTATTACAACACTTTGATATCTTTCAGCGTAAATCCGTTAATTTACCGTTGAAAATTTAGTCAATTTATGATTATCTAATGTCATTATTAGCATCTGTCTTGATATAAATGTTGAATGAATTTAACTTCTCAATGCTTCTCATTAGAATATCTGAGAATTCATTTTAAAATACACTCCCTGGTCAGCTTTATATATTCTCTGTTGTGTTTTTTTTTTGATGAAATATGGACTGATAACAATCTGTAATGAAAGTATTTTTGTATAACTTGGATCTCTATGAAACAATCAATCAAGTCATCCTAATTTTTATTGATATAAAGATGATGATTGAATATATTTTAGGAATAAAACACAATAAGAACAAAAGAAGTAACTTGTACATGGAACAAATACTATAACAAGATAAAAATTCAGTTGGTGACAATGATTATAGGATATTTGGTTTAATTTATAAAAAATGATATTACTTCAACCAAATGTAAAAATCAATCAAATCAAAATATTGGAAAGCGCATTTGATTTAATTAATCAATATTATATTGAACTGAAACTGACTGAAAAATACTAGGACATACAGTATATGTGTAGAATCGATTCTAAAATAGATACTCCATGAAAAGTACGAAAGTTTGAGCAGAAGCTTATTATTCTGAGTGTTATATCTGCATTGCTTAATACAACAACGAGTAATTATTCCGATTCCCACGATGCCAAGAAAGAACATCAACACTGATATAAATGATTATTTATTAACCATAAAACACAACAATCACCCTAATCCAAAATACACTCATTTATAGTTTCATTGTACACTCATTTTCATAATGAATTAGGGTGAAACATATAAATGAAAAATAACTAGAGTTATCAGACATCACATGTTACATGTCATGCTTAGCCTAGTTCATTTAATACAAGAATATCATGTTATACAGAATAAAATGTCACATTGAAATACAGAAACAAATACTACACTGAGTAATCACCACATTGAATTAAAAATAAGAGTGATCATCAGGGGTATTGTGGAGATTGTAGTAATTTCAATAGTTGAGATAATGAGCCAATTGAAGGTAAACAACCATGGAAAACTTGGCAACACAAGAAGGCCGTTTTGTCCTATTGTGGGACTACTCAGCAGTGCGCATCCACGATGCCACCTTGTGTGATTCGAATCCAGGACCTATCGGTCTCGTGCTCGAGAGCTTAACCACTAGACCACTGATTCGGCCGGCATCCTACAGTGTTAACGTTTAACTTCAACCAATCCATGAAACTGAGTCACTGTCCACCACTGTCATCAATGAGTTACTATCTCACAACAGGCCCGGTTGAACTTCATTGGACATTACTTCTCACTAGCACTAATCTTGAAGCTAGTCACTAGTGAGCGTATGTTGATTGGTATCGGAAGGGGTTTTGTGGAGATTGTAGTAATTTCATTAGTTGGATGGCGGCCCACGCGAGATTGATAGGTTCTGTGTTTGAATTCCGCGAGGAGGGGTCGTGAATACGAACTACTGAGGAGTTGCACAATAGGACGAAACTGCCGTCGAGTGCTTCCAGATGTTCCATGGTTGTCTAGCTTCAATTGACTCATGACCCCAAATTATGAAATAAAAGTAATATTGGACAAAAATCACTATGAGTCAAAATATGATTTAACGTTTATATCCTATCATATTACTGATCTACACACCCAAAGAGATAATTAGCTGTATAGATGATTAAGCCTTCTAATGTTCTTGGTATATTTTGTAAATAAAATGAATTCAACTACATTTGATGTGGAACTCTGTGATGGTATAAAAACTGATGTCGCTTATTTTGAATTTTGTTAAGGCTTGATCTGAGTATTTCAATCTCCTGCTTTATTTTGTAGAACATTGATTAACTGTGACCTTTTTCATAAAATTATTATTCTCAAGCTGCCATTTATTTAAAAAAACTAACATTTCTATAGGTGGAGCATAACTGCAAACAATGGAGTTCTGAGCATTATGTTCCCTCTCAATATGAGACTCATTAGTTGAACACACCTATGACTTCATAACCAATTTGCACAAAGCTATTTCAATCAACAGTTGGATTCATGGGTCGATCCACCATTGAAAACCTGGAAGCACTAGACGGTTGTTTCGTTTCAGTATGAGACACTTGAGCAGTGCGCATCCACGATCCCGTACACAGAATTAAAAACCCATGATATTTAGTCTGGCGCTAACGCCTAACCTGTAGACCACTGAGCATTTCTTCATGTGCTTATTTTATTATATGACTAGACAGTATTGTTATGCTGTTTAATAGCATATTTATTACGTAATCATAAAATTTTTTAATAATTAAATGCTTCATTCTGTTATTAATTGCTTGAAGAAAGAGACAGCAAATTTATTTAAACACACAAACATTGGTACAAGGAAGCACCAAATAGATATGCGCCACATAAATCATTCGATTTGTGTAAAGGCTGCGACACTGGTCGGACGCCCAAACCGAAACAAGCGGTTTTCTTAGGGAGTCACATACGGAGTCTTCACCATAAAGGTCTGATCCATAAGGCAGTGGAGCATCGTCAGGAGATGCAGTCCCATGGTAGCCGGTGACCAACGATTGGTTCATACGCCATTTTTTCCTTCAGAATCTTGGAGCCCATTTGAGCCACTGGTTTGGAGTCAGGGATTTCCAACTCATCTAGGTGGATCCTCCATATCTACCAACCTGTTTAAATCTCCGGACATTTGTTTTCATCCTCGCAATTTCGTAAACAAAAGTAATGTCGCGAGAAGGTAGTGAGTAGGACTTCCTGGGAGTGGCTGTATACACATGGCCATGTGAGATCATTTCGTGAGGGAGAGCTGACTCTCCTTACTCTCGACTGTATCAGGACATTCGGGGGTAACTGCTTAAAGGTAAATTAAGCATTTTATTCCTTCATGAAGTTATACTGATGATAGTGTCTAATGTTAAAAATAACATTTCAAAGATATACACAACTTAAGAGAACTAAATCAATTTCACTACTTACTATTTGTAACTACAATAGTATATCAAATTATAGACAAATTTTTATCAAAACTTACCAACAATATCCCTAGTAATCAATTTCTACATTTGCTTAAATAATAATAATAATCATACAAGATGAATATATGATTGACTAATAGAGATATTTCATTGAATTCAAGACAGGATGTAGGATTGATAATATTCAAAGATTAAGATACGATGAAGAGTTAGATTTAGGCGCCAATTCTTGTTATACCATTTAAACAAAGATTATTGACTAGTTTTTTTTAAATATTTTTAGTTGATCACTTATGTTAATCAGACTTAGAGAAGACTTCAGTTATTCTTAAGATTTCGACTTCTATATGATATATCTGATTGTTTTTCACTCTGAACAGAAACAATTATCATTCCATATAGAGACTGTACTTTATCTCTATTTCTTCAATGAATAAATCTTTACTTGGTATTGTTTGGCTTGTATCTTCCCATTGAGATTTAAGACTGCAATTGATCAGTCTGTTATTAGCATATATGCATACTGTGCGTATGCCTCAATATTGTCTTAATTTACAAGCAATATAAGCAAATGTGGATAATGGCTAGCAGTGGAATCCAGGACGCACGTTTCATCCTATTTGAGATTCGTCAGCTAGATGTATCTGCATCTCAGCTACTGAGTCCTGATAGCCACTTGCTTGTGCAATGGGGTGAATTGAAATTCACTTGGTAATTTTTTGCTTGTCCCTGAGTGAATATCAACTCTGAGATGCAAGTACATCCAGCTGGCGAGTCCTAAATGGGACGAAACGCGCGTCCTGGATTCGACTGCTAGCCACTATCCATCTTTGCTTATAAAAGAATAAATCCTTAATTTGTATTATTCTGAATATGAAAATCAAGAGATTTATTTAAGAATGTGAAAGTTTTAATTTTAATCGATGGAAAAGTAGTGAGTAATGAGTGTTTCATTCATTGTTTTTACTATTTAAATATGACATTTTTCTGTAAACTAATATCAAATATAGAACTATTCAAAACCATGAATCATTTTACAGTAGATTCATTCTAGTTTAGGAGTTCTTAACATCATTCATCTGTACTGTACCTTCAGAATAGCAGTTACTTACGCATGCCTTTTACTCGTCTTCGAGGAGTATGAGAAGGTCTTCAGGGTTCTCTATCCATGCCATAATGAAAACACAGGTTCTTGTCAGTACAGAATAGTACCTTCTTATTTATTTATTTTTTTGGAGTTATTTAGTTAGTAAGGTGTAACATTATGGGAATGAATGTTTTACCTGAGACTGGAACCATCTATATGAACTAGTCCAGTGGTTTTAACGTTGAGGTATTAGATTCAATCAGCTTCAGTCATGTGAAATTTTACAGTGCCTAAATCTATGGGAATTGTTCAACTTTGCTAGTAAACATATGATATATGCAAAAGTTCATTGAAAAACCACTTTGTTGTCAGTAAAAATCATTTTGATGTGATGTATTTATGATTAGAAATGAATAGATAGGTACAAGTAAACAAATCTTAAAATTCTGACAAGTAATTTTCTATTATGAGATGGTGGTTGATGGTAGTTGACAGAAAACTCTGGATCTAGATTTCTTCCCAGTTGGCACAAGTCCGCAAAGCGTAGCCTTATTCTTGAGGGAACTGTCGCTCATAGGCAGATTTAAATTCATGTCATCCAACTTTACAGTCACTGAGATATTCGAGTCACACCTCCTGCAGGACTGAAATGTATTTACGGCGAGACTCTAATTTAGGGACGAACCTTGAACGAATCTTAAATGACCTTGCCAATCAGAGGACATTTAGTATAAAGTAAAAATATATTATAAGAAAGTAATGAGTTACAGTGGATATTCTTCTTTTACATGATTTAAAAACTTGTTAAGGTTTGATAAAGGTTTAGAAGTCCTGAAATCATAATGCATACGGTATAGAAACTCTTCCATATGGTTTCATAACAGTCGTCCTCTAGAGCCGTGGTATGGTCTTAAAAATTCCTTCAGTCTGGACCGCATAGCTTCAATATTATTAGTATGGCCGCCGGTTATAGGGTCGACGAAATGGCGCTTGTGCACTACTACATGATGCACATATCCAAGTCTATGTAGGCACCTATAAGCTCGCCAATCATCCGTATATACTGTTGTGCCCGGCTGCACGTATTCCTGTATAATTTGTATTATTGTGTCTGCTTGCCGGTTTCTGACCCTCTGAAAATGTCCCTTTTGCGTTGATCGGTCATAAATTCCAAGTACCTGTCAAGTGTATTTACGGAACTGCCACTTACCCATTCTTCCTTGATACTACGTCCCCTATTGTATTTTCACTTTCTTACTACCGTTTCATCTACCTCCACAATGCATTCCACTCCTCCGAATGATTGGCGTAGACGTGTCATTTTACTTGCACATATGTCACGGCAGTACTCATAACACTGGACTGCTGAAGTTTCAGTAACATCCGCAAACGCCACAGTCAGTGTTACTGGTGTCTTTATTACCCAATTTGCCACTATTATCATGATCTGCCTTAGTGTCATTCGCGATCGAGCGAAGAAAGTCCCCGTTCGAGCAGACTTTTTCCTCCAACATGAAGAACAACGAAACATAATCTCACCACGGTGGTCTGCACACTTTGTTGAAGTCATTTGATAACCGCAATCGCACGTACAAGAACTTCTTATTATTCCCATCTGTTGTAGCCTCTCAGTAATCACCTTTTCTCGAAAATCCGCTGTAAACCGATCGTATGTTAGCATCACGTGTTGAACTTGGCTCCGTGACCCTGAAATTGCTCAAACGCTTCTGATTGGCTCGTCCTTAAATTAGAGTCTCGCCCTATTCTTTATTTTTCATTATTTAAGGCATATCATCTTGTTAGCAGTAAAACTGATTATTTGAATCAGATATCTCGACAATAATTTTGTGTTTATCAAGATTAATGCATTGAATGTCAAACTTACTTAGATTGTTTCATAGACTTATGTAATCTACACAATGTGACGATAAAGAAAAGGAAGTGTATTTATGAGTAGTACTTGTTTACGATTATTGATTAATTCCACTACCAACTAAGAAGTCTACTGTAAAGAGAAAAACTAATTGCATTGTATATCAAGAATATCTCTATAGTTACAACTAGACTACTGAATTATTTTAAGACTATGTTTTTCGAAACGAAAGTCACAACGTTGGACAAACTTTCAGCAAAGATACAATAGAATCCAGTTAACTCTATATTTATACTTATAAAGCATGAAAATAATGGATTCACTTAGAAAGTTTCAACAAATTTCATTGTAAAACTATTTCTTTGTCAAACACTCATATCAACTAACCATTAGCATTCACGTTGACAGACTGAATGGAATATTAATCAATATCTCAAATCATATAGCTGGTAAAAATCCATGAATTCAAATAATGAATTACGAATGTTAATAAAAAAACTCTATCACATCTATACGGAAACTACAGTTTAACGTTCCGGTTAACGTCTTTTTAGCAAATTTATTTTCTATGGGATAAGGATGTTAACTTTATGCCCAACCGTCCTCCTTTATTCAGGCTTGAGACTAACAGTAACCCTAGAAGAGCTACAGGTGATAACACTGGACGGTCGTTTTCGTCCTATTGTGGGACTATTCAGTAATGTGTATCCATGATCCTGCCTCATGAAATTCGAATCCAAGACCTATCCGTCTCGCAAGCGAACACCTAACCTCTAGACCACTGAGCTGGTCGGTATCCAATGGTGTTAATGTCTAACTTTAACTAATTCACAAAATTGAGTAGTACATCCACCAGTGTTATCAGTGAGTTACTATTATCTCACAATGGACCTAGTAGAACTCCACTGGTCACTGCTTCTTACTAGAATTCCAGGAAATACCTCTTGAAACCAGTTCAATATAGATAAACAAAACGTCTAAAAATAAACAATCTATCAAAGACAATACAAACGCAACTTAGAAACAAACCTAAATCAGGCATTTCACATTTGATACATAAAACAAATTTACAATACACAAACAGGAAACTTCTTCTCGTAATAAAATTTTTTTTAAAAAAAAGACAATATTGTTCCTTTTTTATTTGTTTTACAAAGAAACGGTACAATATACAAATGATCTAAAGGATACACAGTACATTTTTATTTCAACTACATATGAAGTTGTTATTGAAGAAATTTTAGAAACTCATGTCCAAGATAATAAATTATAGATTACCTATATGAATCATAAATTATTGATTAGTTAATTTCACTTTCAATAAATTTTACCAATATCGTGGTATATACTACTAATGTTAACAAATATAAGTAGTATGTAACATCAATCAAAAATGGAATGTCTGATAAAAGAAGATTGAGAAGATCGAATTGGAGATAATAGAAATATGACCAGGGCGTAATCGTAGTAATAACAGAAATGAAAGAACAAAGTTTATAAAAGACATCTGATGGAACGATCACAAATTTTATCATTTATTATATTATTTATTTGAATACATAAATATAGGTACAAGAGAGCTCTAAACATATATGCGCTATACTTTTGTGTGAGGGCTGCGATACTGTCCGGGTGCCCAGACCGAAACAGGTGGTTATCTTAGGGGGCCACACCCCGAGCCTTTGACCTAAAGGTCTAATCCACAAGGCAGTGGTGCATCGTGAGGAAATGCAGTCCCATGGTAGCCGGTGACCAAAAATTGGTTCATACACCATTTGTTCCTTCAGGATACTGGAGCCCATGTGCACCATTGGTTTGGGATCCAGTTAAAGCGCCGGACATTCGCTTTTTGTCCTCTCATTTTCGTAAACAATACACCCGCAGTGAGTAGGACTTCTCTGGTAGAGACTGTATGCATGTGGCCGTGTGAGAGCATTTCGAGAGGGTGGGTGAGCCCACCCCACTTTCGGACATACCAGGGCATTTTAACGGAGAGCTTGACATAGACTGCAGTAAAAAAGAGAGTGACACGACGATCCGAAAACGACCGCTAATTGTGATTTTCCTTATATAAACCAACATAAGTAGCATACACTACAATATTAATAATTATACCAGTATTGATACTAATGATCATAGTTAAGATATAGAAATCATGTTATTGATTATGCCATTTTATCTCATCTCAACTATCAGAATCATTTTCATGCCTTAAATATACTACTTACTTATCATGCACACAATAGTATATCTTTGTTTAATCATAACCTTTCAATAATCACTTTGTTCTTTTTCTTTGCATTTCTATTTCCTTTTCACAAAAGCAGAAAGTGATTTAAAACAAGAAAGAAAAATATAGTAGAGAAAGATACAAATGGCATCATAATTCAGTATGAATCAGCTTCATGTTTGGAACTTCTTGTTGTCTGTAATTAAAAATATAAAAAAAGAAACGAAAATCAATTGAGGATAAAGTGTACATACACACTCACATACATAAACTCACACTCACACACACATACACACATACATATAATAAATGTAAATCTAGGAAATTTGTACTTTTTCCTTAGTAACATTTATTCATAAATAATAGTGGTAATTTATACTTGGTACAAAATAGACCAATAAACTTGAAAAAAAAGAGAAAAAGAAAAGAAAAGAAAATTAGAAGAGATAAAAAATAGTAGGAGATGACATAGTGTATTGTGTGAAATGACTAAAACAAAAATCAGACAGATAAAATACTATATTCATTCATTTTATCAAAAGAAAATATCTTATGTGAAATAGCCATTACTCTTTTATAGTAATATTGTAGTGAGTGCTACTTATACTGACATAAGTAGTATATAACGCGATTCAGGGTTGTAATGTCTGGCAGAAGAAGATCGGGAAGATCAAGAAAGGATGGGCGGGAATAGAAAGCAATTAGTATGGAAATGTAAGAACAATAAAGTTCGGGACAATTATTGAACACTTTGAAAATTAAATATTATAGTATGGTTTTTCTATTTTACGAAGTAACTCTGTAATTTTGTGCTAATATAATTCGGGTGTCCTCTACCTGTGTTCTCCTTCACTACAGTATATAGTCATTTATTAATAGATTGTATTATTGTATCCTATATATATTAATATATTTTAATAGTTAAGATCATCAGTTCATTAAAGTTAGACTACTACAGAAAACTTAGAAACACTGGACGATCGTTTTCGTCCTATTGTGGGACTACTCAGTAATGCTTATCCACGATCCCGCCTCACAAAGTTCGAATCCGAGACCTATCCGTCTCGCACGCGAACGCTTACCCTCCAGACTACTGAGCTGGTCGGTATCCAATAGTGATAATGTTTAACTTCAACTCATCCACCGAATTGAGCGATACATCTACCATTATCTTTAGTGATTTACTATCTCACAGTTTCAATTGACTCATGATCTCAACTATTAAAATTACTATAATATCGACAAAATCTCTTCTTCTATATACATTACTTACTTACTTACTTACACCTGTTACTCCCAATGGAGTATAGGCCGCCGACTAGCATTCTACAACCAACTCTCTCCTCCACCTTCCGTTCTAGTTTTCTCCAATTCTTGTTCGTTTTCCTCATGTCTATCTTCATTTCCCGGCGTAATATGTTCTTTCGTCTTCATCTTTTCCTTTGCTTAGCTTTGAGGATTCCATTTGAGGGCTTGTCTTGTGACTCAGTTCAGTGCTTTCCTCAATGTGTGTCCTATCCACTTCCAATGCTTCTTCCTGATTGCTCCCTCCACTGCAATCTGGTTTGTTCTCTCCCACAGTAGGCTGTTGATAGTGTCCGGTCAACGGATCCAAAGTATTTTGTGTAGACAACTGTTAATAAACACCTGTATCTTTTGGATGATGAATTTCGTAGTTGTCCATGTTTCCACCACATGCAGTACAACTGTGTTGATATTTGTATTGAAAATCCTGACCTTGGTGTTGATTGACAGTTGTTTTGAGTTCCAGATTTCTATATACATATATTCAGTGAAAAGTATTCAGTTGCTATGTAAATGGACTATATAATGAATTTTAAAATTTATCACAAAATTAAACCTTTTTACTAGTTTGTTAAATGTCCAAATGTTATTTATGTTAAACTGATATTCTATTAAGTTGAATATTTATTAATTTAGAAGAAGTGATATGGTATTGTGTAACAATTTGATTGATGAAAATACGTTCAAAATCAATAACTGTAGTACTGTGAAAGCTGTTACTTGGTAATAAATTTTCTTGTATAGTTCAATGAGAGTCGTAAGGAAATAACATGATTTACTATTCACATTGTATTGTTTGTTGTATCTTGAAATTGATGTTTAGGATTGCATTTTATCAGTCTTTTATTGGTGTATGTGCATCCAGTTCCAGTTATCTCGATATTGCCTTAAGTCATATGTACAAGCTAGTAGATATCAGGACTCAGAAGCTAAGTGGATAAAGCGATGGCGGTTGAAATTAACGGTACTGGGTTCGAATCTCGAGGTGAATATCAACTGTGAGATATAGGTACATCCAGCTGTCGAGTTTCGAATAGGACAAAACGCGAATCCTGAATTACACTGCTAACCACTCTCCATTGTTGTGTCGGTTACTATGTTAAACCCACATAATTTATTCTAGCTTCTGGAAGGCCAATTTATTCATTATTCTTGAGTCACGTTTGATCTTGTTAATTATTCACTTATCAACCCTGACTATTTTTATATGAGCGTATGTGTGTGTACACTTCTTATCCTCCTCACCACATGTCTGTAGGTTATTATTGTATCAATTTAAATATTGATTAACGCTCGATTAAATAGGAGTTGGCTCACACGCTATCTCCAATACACGTCATTTCGCTTCGCTCTCTTCTCTTCGCTTCATTCCTCTGATTGTTTGTTCAAATCAATGAGTGTAAAAAATATATATATTCGAACATCCATTCTCGTATTTGGCTTATTTAATTCCGTTATTCACTAACGTGGATTAAGTTGTAATTATATACGAGGGTTGATGACATATATATCTCAATAACAATCAGAGACAATCCACTTGGATTTAGACATAAGTCCACAAACCATCTTTACTTATGATGATATAGAATGTTTAACAAAGTAACAGTTATATTCTTATAAGAAATATGCATCGTATTTGTAGACATTCACCGAAAAGCTCAACAGACTAAGTAAAATACCAACCATTCAATACAGAAAATGAGATTTTTTTGTCCCAGTTAACTATGAGACTAAGTTACCTGCAAACTATACAAACTATATATATCATCACTCCTGACCTTGTTTATCAACTGTATTTCATATTTCATTAAAGAAATAGAAGGATACATTGTTGATGTCTTAGAAAGACCCCCCACCGAAGAAAAAACAAAATAACAACAAACAAAACTTCTCATTCATCATATAATAATAGTAATAATGATAATCCTTCATATTTTATGTAGACAGTTTTTTTCCCTTCACTTTTTATTCTTTTGAATTGTATCTCTAAACATATTGTCACACCTTGTGTGCTGTTTTTCTTCTTTAATACTAGACATTAACACCGTTGGATGCCAGTTGACTCAGTGGTCTAATGGTGCGCGACTGATAGATCCTGGGTTCGAATCCCGTGAAGCGGGATCGTGGATGTGCATTGCTGAGGAGTCCCACAATAAGACGAAACAGTTGTCCAGTGTTTCCAGGTTTTCCATGGTAGTCTAGCTTCAATCGACTCATAATCTCAACTATTGAATGATAAAAGTTCAGAAAAAAACAACTAATATTTCAATAAGAAATAACAAACTAAATAAGCATTTTTATAATTCAATTCATACAATGCTTTATCATAACTCGAACATAGTTGTATGTTTATTTTCATTGCATTTAATGATTGACCTTCATTCATATGGTTTTATTATTTAGTTGGCAAATGAATTTGACCTACGTTTTTGTATCTATCTATCTATATATGTTATTGTTGCAATTGTCAAGTTTCTTCTGTTCTGAGACGAATTTACATTGAATCTAAGATTAGGTGAGAAAAGATAATTCAAGCAAATGAATAAAAAAGAAATGAAGTTTTTCTAAATATATATATATGTGAAATGAAAAACGTTTCTTAATTCAACTACCTATATTTATTTATGTATTTGAATACATAAATATTCGTAAAAATGGGCACCGAATACATATGCACAACACAAGTCACTTGATTTGTGTGTGTGAGCTATGATACTGCCTGGGTGCCCAAACCGAAACAGGTGATTTTATTAGGGAGTCACATACGGAGTCTTCGCTCTAAAGGTCTGATTCACAAGGCAGTGAAGCAACGTAAGGAGATTATTATTATTATTATTATTATTATTATTATTATTATTATTATAAGCTTTATTCAGTATTATATTTTCTGTACAATATAGAATTCTCAGCACAAAGTATTTCAACAAGTTTCCGTTTTTTACTTCATGGTTGATCCTGACGATAAATATTGAGTGATCGCCAGTTAGATGTTAGCAGTCCAGTAAATGAACATCTGAATAATGTACATTCTTTTCGTTGTATATTGCCAGTGACCACATTATCTCTTATTGGGTTTTTTGTAACTTTGACAACGAAAAGTTGTGCACTTTTTAGAAATGCACCAGGATATTTTGTGCGATTAATAGACATAATGATATATTAAAACGAACGAAAATAGATAACTTGCTGAAATATCTAAATGGCAGGAACAGGTAGCCCAGATGCTCAAGCAGGCCGCCTATATAATGCAGTCTCATGGTAGTCGGTGATCAATCATTGGTTCATACACCATTTGTTCCTTCAGAATACTGGAGCCCATGTGCACCATTAGTTTGGAATCATGGATTTCCGACTCCCCTGATTGAATTCTCTGCGTTCACCAACCCGGTTAAAGGGCCGGACATTCGCTTTTCGTCCTCGCAATTTTGTAAACAACAGTAATTTCGCTAGAAAATAGTGAGTAGGACTTCCCTGTGAGTGGTTGTATACGCGTGGCCATGTGAAAGCATTTCGTGAAGGAGAGCTTACTCTCCTCACTCTCATCTGTGTCAGAACATTCAGGGGCATTTAAAAACGAAGGATAAATGAAGTCCGAGACAATGAATCGACATTTTCAAATAAAGTATTTACCGTATAGTTCTCACACTTGACTATGTTGCGATAAGGTGGTGAGTAGGACTTCGCTGTCAATGGTTGTATACACGTGGCCATAAGAGAGGATATCAAGAGGGAGAGTTGATTCTCAGACAACTGATACATAAGATAATGGTACCCTAGCTATGAGACTGTATGCAGTCTTATGTACACGAAGCAGTTATTAAGTACTCTTTGGTTAATAATAATTCTCTAATTTCGTAATTTACATTAAAGATTGGCTTCATAACCACTAAAAATTAGAAAGCCCTGGATACCTTTTTCGTCTTGGTGTGGAACTCTGCACAAGCACGCATTCGAGACATCACAGACGAGAGAACTTACTACACCTCAGGTCTTGTGATCAAGTCATTGAATTGTGACCTATTGGTTTAAGTTTCTCATTTTACTTAATTTATTGTATTGAGTAACTATCTTGAATGGGTATCATTTCGCAATTAAATTCATATTCGAAATAATGGTACGTGATTCCAAGAGATTTCATAAATTATTGTTTTTCTTATTTTAAACTTATACTTTTCAAGAATGTGCTTCATTTCCATTGTTTGTTTCTTAATGTAGTTTGTGTATTGTACAGTCCTCTGTACTTTTATTCATAAGATTTTTCAAGAACAAAAAATACTAATTTCCAGTAGTCTAAAACTCAATCAAGCTATATGGTCAATTGAATTAGAAGTACAACATTTGTTTTTAAAAATAAAGTTTCTCTATTCAATCATATGAAAATGCAAGACCAAGATATTACACCAGTTGAGATCATGAGTCAATTGAAGCTAGGCCACCATGGGAAATCTGGAAGCACTGTACGGCGCATATGCGGTCCCGCCTCTCAGGATCCGAACCCAGGACCTATCAGTCCCGCGCCAGACACTTAACCAACTACACTACTGAGCCAGCATCCAGCGGTGTTAATGTCTAAATTCAACTAATCCACGAAATTGAGCGACACATCCACTATTGTCATCAGTGAGTTACTACCACACAACTGACCCGGTTGAAGATATTAATTCATTTTAACATGTTGCATACCAATGATTACAGGATAATCGATAATTTTAAATGAATAGCTGAAAATTTAGGATCTAGATGATATCCTACTGATTCTGAGTCCTGATTTTATGTTCCTTTTATATCTAGAGCTTAGATTCTTAATATACTGCGTATAAATTGAACAACTCGAACGCTAGAACCCTCCAAGTCACAAATGAGAAGACAGAAGACAAGTGAAAGGAATACTATTCCAAAACAGTATCAATTGTGGTACAAAACTATCAGGTATTTATAGTTTTTTTTAAAATAAAAACGAAATCATCATTATAGTCATCTAATCCAATTAGAGGGGGTTATTATCATTTGTCCAATAGGGAAGCTACATATCATGATTCTGGAATATTCTTCCAAAAGGCGATTAGTCGGAATATCTTCGGCTCTCTCTAAGCTTCTTAGAGCTTCCTCAAGTTCACTCATGGGCATTCCTTACAGTTCCATAAAGAAAAATCAAGGTTATAGTTTACAATTTAGGTGTACAAGATCAAACTATAATTCAATCAAGTTTAAACTATGAAAGTTGATCACTTATTAATCTACTTTTTGTAGTTTTAATAGTATGAGAATGTCTAAAATGTTTGTAGAGGACAATTAAATATGGGCCAGGTTATTAATAATAGTATTATAATGTTGATCTTATTTGATATTCAATACAATTTGCAATTCTGAGCAGGTTTCATATCACAAATAAAACAATAGATAAGGGCATACATATGTATGCGAAATGTATCTTTGTCTCGAAAAAATAAGAATCTATAAATTTGTATGATATGGCTTCTAGTTGAAATTCATTCTCCCTAAGAATCCCATCCGCGTCACCACTAATACGGCTACTAGTTGAACGCTAGTTGTTATGATTGGTGGTCGACTGTTATAGCTTTGTCACCATTGATATATTTTCTTTTTGAACGCCAGATTTGGCTCTCAAGCTTTGCTAGTAATCCCGAAACACGACGACACTAGTCGAAAATTCACATTCATTTGTATATTGATTGTACACCCATTTTGATTAATAATTAGAATGAAATCACATATATGCAAAATGCCCAGAGTTATAACAAATCACATGCTGAATGCCATGATGAGCGTAGTCCATGTTAATTGAATACAAGAATACAAGAATAACTCTTGATGGAGAAACTCTGGAGGATGTACAATCCTTCACATACCTGGGAAGCATCATCGATGAGCACGGAGGTGCAGATGCAGACGTAAAGGCGAAGATTGGCAAAGCAAGGGCAACATTCCTACAGTTAAAGAACATATGGAACTCAAAACAACTGTCTGTCAACCAATATCAAAGTGAGAATCCTCAATACGAACGTCAAGGCAGTTCTGCTGTATGGAGCTGAAAAGTGGAGAACTACAACAACCATCATCAAGAAGGTACAAGTATTTATAAATACTCAACATCCATTGAACGGATATCATCAGCAAGAACCTTCTGTGGGAGAGAACAAACCAGCTTCCAGCTGAAGAGGAAATCGGGAAAAGACGATTGAAATGGATAGAACATATATTACGCAAATGTATGCAAACCCTAACTTGGAATGCTGAAGGGAAGCGGAAAAGCGGAAGGCCAAAGAACACATTACATCGGAAAATAGAATCAGGTATGAAAATGATAAATAGGAACTGGAAGGAGCTGGAAAGGATTGGCCAGGACAGGGTTGGTTAGGGAATGCTGGTGGTTTGCCTATGCTCTTTCACGAGGAGTACTAGGCGTAAGTAAGTAAGTATACAGAATAAAGTATCACACTGGAAAACAGAAGCAAATAGTACACTGAGTAATTATTATATCGAATTAAGAACAGAAGTAATGTTGAACAAAAATCATAAAGAGTAAATCAATCAAATTTTGACTTTTCTTCCCATCATATCACTGTGCATTAACAACATGTTCATGAATGTATGCTTTTGGTTAAATCAGCTCTTTACAATTTATTCATTATGTAGGATATGTGATAGATATGATATTATAAACCTTTAATATTTTCACTTACATGTATGGATTCTAATGTATCTGCATTTAGTTCTATCTGAAGATTTACAAGAAGAAATATGTTAACAGATTAAATGGTTAGTATTTGATAAAACAATATTTGACAATAGTTTGCAAGATTTCAAATGTCTATCCATAATCATATTAATAACAGATTTGAATTAGTCGGTGAACTAGTGGAAAACCGTGAAGCGATGAACATCTTTTTTATTATGGATTGTTAATAATCAGCAGTGCACTCTGAAATAATATCAGTGTGCGATAAAAGTTAGGTATTGGTAGCACAAATCTTTGTAGATCAGTCATAATTATTTTCGTTTGTTTGGAGATTGAAATGTGTTTTCTCTCCAAATCAAAATTGAGAAAATGTTCTTTACATGCTAACTCTCTACTATATATTACTTATTACTTACTAACTTACACCTTTTATCCCTCGTGGAGGAGCATAGGTCTCCCACCAGCACTCCTCATCCAGCTCTGTCCTGGACAACCCTTTCAATTTCTTTCCAGTTGCTATTCATCCTTATCGTGTCTGCTTACCCTTGGTCTTCCTCTTTTCCATTCCCTTCGGCATTCCATGTTGGCGCTTGCTTCGTGACGCAGTTTGATGATTTCTACAATGTATATTCTATTTACTTCTAACGTATTTTTCTAATTTTCTCTTCGGCTGGGAGCTGGTTTGTTCTCTTACAGAGCAGTTATTGCTGATGGTATATGGCCAAATTGCCTGGTTGCATCCAAGCTGTTGATTGTATTCTATGCTTCCACTCGGATGTAAAGGTCTTTATAATCCAGCCAACTATCAGAACAAAGAGGAAGAAGGAGAGTAAGCAGATTTGTCTGACTTCAGTCCTCACTTGAAATGAGTTTGTCAGGTGTCCTCCATGCACGGCCTTGCACTGTAGTCCGTCGTATGAGTTCCGGATAATGTTGACAATCTTCTTAGGAACTCAATAGTGTCGAATAAGTTTCCAAAATGTTCTCCTATCTACACCATAAAACGCCTTCTTCTAGTCAAGGAAGTTGATGTATAGTGACGAGTTCTATTCAATTGATTGTTCAATGATGATCCGTAGTGTGGCAGTTTGGTTTATGCACGACTGTTATTTACGGAGTCCGACCTGTTGATCTCGAAGCTGAGAGTCTATCTATGATATATAATTTAACATTTTGATTATTTTGCTGTGTAAAATATGACATCGGATTATTTGGTTCCAGTTCATACCGATTTAAGAAGAAATTAGCTAGCTTTTTCTTACTGTCGATCTTGTTTACGTTGTCAAATCGTTTCGTCAATAAAATTATTATATAGAATTAAGTGGGGATTTTTGAATCTTCTAATTAACATCATGGATTAACCTTAGTTAAATAATCATTGCAAACGACGTCGACGTTTCTTTATATTATGGAGCTCTTAAACAATGAGTGCCCAAAACCCTACTGGGAATGTAACTCAAGAACTTCGAGTCTCGCATAGAGCGCCTAGCCTTTAGACCAGTTGGTCGGCATCCAGTGGTCCACATGTCTAACTTCAATGAATTTCGAATACTCAGCTACCGTATTTCCATGCAACTAATAGTCTTCGAATATTTCGAATGTGTGGTAGTTACCTATCAATGATGTTCGAAGATAGTTATGTAATATATCAAACTAACTAAAATCATAATTGTGAAGCATTAGATACCAACCCAGCAATCTAAAGTTTAAACACTTACCTCAAGACACGAATGTACTAGGTTCAATCTACTATAAATTCATGGCATATTAGTGCTGATGTACATCATACTAAGTCGAAATAATTGTTATGTTCTTCCCTGTTCTTCGTATATGTCAAACTAAGTTCAATTCAACATATAAACTATAAAAATGCATGTACAATTTCTAAAAAATGATAATTTGAGCTCATAACTATGTAGGATTTAATGAGAATTTATTAAATAAGAAAAAGAGAATTCTGTAAAGAAAATTTTCTCTTCTCGACGAAATCATTTACTTAAACTGTACATTCGTATATATAGTTATATGGAAGATACATAAGTCTATAGGAGGACAGAAAAGAATGTATCATAAAATGGATTCAAAATTGAATAACAAAGGAGGTTACGCACTAATCTAGGGGTAAGGAAGAAAGTAATTAATGGTTCAGATAATAGTCCAATTGACAAATATGAAGAAAAACGACATTAACACCGTTGGATGTCGACCAGCTCAGTGGTGTAATGGTTAAGCGCTCACGCGCGAGACTGATGTGTGCTGGGTTCGAATCCTGCGATGTGGGGTCGTGAATACGCACTACTGAGGAGTCCTACAATAGGACGAAACAGCCATTTCGTGCTTCCAGATTTTCCATGTTGGTCTAGTTTCAATTGACGCCTGATTTCAACTATTGAAATTACTACAACCTCCAAAAAACCTCTTCTGAAACATAAAGGTCATAATAATAAACTGAATAATAATCCAGAAAACTTGTTTAAGGTAATAACAATAATAACAAGAACCGATCAGAGATTGGAATTGCCAAACAATAATTCTAAAAATTCAATAACAATGAAATAAAAGTGCAGAAAATAAACCCGGAACATACCGATTAAGGGAATGAAAGCCAAGGAAGAATGAGAGGTTAGACGAGTCGTTTCTGTATGCAAAGTTCGGGCTTAAGTTCGTGAACTGCCAATGCTTTATCAGTGCACAAAATATTGATTCAACACCCCTTCAATCTAATTCCTTTGACTCTGTAGATTTCTTTAAATAAAGAATGTTTTAAGAGTGATGTATTCACATTTGATCAAATGCTCCTCTATAGAACTAGTAATTGTTTTACATTTTTCTTTAAAAAGCCAATCCGGATAGTGTTTTGATATACGCTTGGGAAGTGATCACTTTGTCCAGTCTATTTTCTTTACTAAATACGCTTTTTTCTTATTCAATAACACTATGGGTTATTTTAATTATATAAAGAGAAATTATTATGAAACGGCGTATATATATACATCTTATACCCAAACATTATCACGTTTCTACAACAATGAATAACATTCCATATCATACAAATGATATGACGAATATCATGTCAAAATTTATTATTAACCCTTTTTGTAAAGTTATCGGCGCCTATAAAAGTAACAATGAAAAATTATACATCAATATCTACGTAATAAAAATATTTTTTTTATTGTTGTTGTTACTGTCGTCTGTTTCAAATGGGGGAAGGGGGAGGAGGAGAAAGAAAAACTTTTTTTCATTCAATTTCCCTCGTCTTATAGACGTTGATCTGATTGAATTCAAGTTTGATTTTTTTTCGGATATTAAACGTTTTATTTTCAATTAGATTATTGAATTCATTATTTTATTGAAGTTAACATTAATCTTTTATTGAAAGAAAACTGGAAAGTTGAATATATATATATATATATATATATAGTTGCCGAGAGGAAATTTTTTTCTTTTCTTTTGCTGTTACTATATCGTTTGTTTTAAGTTTTCATTATATTAAAAATGGTTATTTTCTGTGAATTCATTTTTAGTTGTCAATGATGTTGATTGCTTTCAATATATAGGGAATAGGAAATAATTTATAGTGAAGGTATATTACTTACTTATTTATTTTCATACTTACACCTGTTACTCCTCATGGAGGAGCATAGGCCACCTATCAGCAGTCGCCATCTAACCCTGTCCTGAGCAATCTTTTCTAGCTCCTTCCAGTTGTTATTCATTCTTCTCATATCTCATTCCATTTCCCGATGTAATGTGTTCTTTGGCCTTCCGCTTTTCCGCTTCACTTCAGCATTCGAGGTTAGGGCTTGCATCGTGATGTAGTTTGATGATTTGCGTAATGTATGTACTATCCATTTCCATCGTCTTTTCCTAATTTCCTCTTCAGCTGGAATTTGGTTTGTTCTCTCCCACAGAAGGCTGTTGCTGATGCTATCCGTCCAGTGGATGTTGAGTATCTTGCATAGACAACTATTTATAAATAATTGTACCTTGTTTATGATGGTTGTTGTAGTTCTCCATGTTTCAGCTCCATACAGTAGGATTAACTTGACGTCCGTATTAGAGGTTTTGACTTTGATAGTGATTGAAAGTTGAACGTAGTAGTAATTTCAATATTTAAGGTCATGAATCGATTGAAACTAGACCACCATGGAAACCCGGGAGTATTCTGCAGCCGTTTCGTCCAACTGTGGGATTCCTCCTCAAATGTTGGGCGTTCGCGCGCGAGGCCGATAGGTCCTGAGTTCCAGACTGGCGTGGCGGGATCGTGGATACGCACTGATGAAAGGTGACACAATAGGACGAAACGGACGTCCAACCTTTCCAGGTTTTCCATGGTTGTCTAGCTTCGATTGTATCATGATCTCAACTATTAAAATTGTCATAATATTTATATAACCTCTTTCTGATATTATTACTAACTTTAGTTAGTATTATATTTTTGGTCCAACATAGAATTCTCAGCACAAAGTATTTCGACAAGCTTCCATTTCTTACTTCTTCGTCGATCCTGACGATAAATATTGAGTGATCGTCAGTTAGAAGTTAGCAGGCCAGTCAATTGTCATCTAAATATTGTACATTCTTTTCGCTGCATATGACCAGCAACCACGATATCTCTGACTGAGCCTTTTGTAACTTGTAAAACGAATGGTTGTACACTTTTTAGATATGCACTTGAATGGGTTATACGATTAATAGGCATAATGATGTATTAAAATAAACAAAATTAGATAAATTTTCGTAATATCCAGATAACAGGAACAAGTTGTTCAGATGTTCAAGCAGGCCACTATTGATACCAAATGGACATTGCTAAGAGTGAACTTTGTTTAGTGTTATAAAGTCTTATATAATTGAATATTCTTTCATGATTCTTTATATCAAATGTCGTACCAAGTCTATTTTTAAAAAACGTAAGAAAAGCGATGTTGATGAGTCTTGAATAATTTCTAGACGAAATTATGTGGCGAAAAAAAGCCTAAAGCATATACTTAATCGAATTAATCATTCGTTAGAACCCGATGGATAAATCGGCATGTATTAAATCAAGTATATTATGTAATATGTATATGATTGAGAACAGATACTAGCTAAGTTTTAAAAGATGATATTTGCTGGTAGACTCTGATGTTATTTGATCTATATAGTGAAAGGTAAATAAAAATATCAAGTTAAGTTCATAGTCTTTGATGTGCTGTTTAAAAAGTAAATTTGCCCTCTAAAAAATTGCATACAGATGGCGTTTGAAGTGAATGGTACTGGGTTCGAGTCGCAGAGCGAACATCAACTCTGAGATGCAGATGCATTCAGCCAACGAGTCCCAAATAGGACGAAACGCGCTTCCTGGATTCCACTACTAGCCACTATCTATCATTGCTTACAAAAAGTTTCGAATTAAAGCAGTATCGAGGCATACGCACATTATGCACATGCGCCAATAGCAGACTGAACAATTGCAGTTTTAAACCTCAATGGGAAGATACAAGCCAAACAATACCAAGTAAATATTAAGTTACTAGTTGAATATCAGTGGTTCAAACCAAATTTCCTTCATTTATGGTATTTGTTTAATAAAGTGACGAAATTTAGTCACAGTTTAGAATAGTTTCGGAAGTATATAACTTCAATTCAATCCATTATGGTTATGTAATTAAAAATGGAGGCTAGTTGTGTACGATTAGTACCTGTTCACTAAATAATCGAATCCAAGACACTACCAATCGGCTGTATTTTATTTACCTGTCATGCAAATCCGATCAAACTGAAAAATAAACATTTACATGATAAAGATGATCAAAGTTACGAAGTATTTAATAAATCCTCAAGTGTATGGCATATAAAATGACTATTTAGTTTTAATTTCGATAATGTAATGAAAAGATGAAGGTTATCAGAATTATGTGATGATATACTTGCGTAACACATTTCGAACAATCTGATCACACATCTATACTTGTTAAGACATTTTATATAAAAATTAAAAGGTCAACTAAGCAGATTGATGGTTAGCCGTAACAAAGTAAAAAAATAATAATGTACACAAAAACAATGTGATTATCACTCTGGATAATAAATCAGTATTAACACGGTAGGTTAAGGGTTAAATACATTCGATTGTCCCCACTGGTGTTCGTGTTCACTACACTTGGTGTCGCTGCCAACCACGAGGGGAAGAGTGCTGTCCTACGGACGCTGTTACGGGCCTGGAACTGGGGTGCTAGTTGGTGCAGTCTGGTGCTGAGAGGTGGCGTCAAGTGGCGGTGCGGCGTTGGCTGTAGCGAATACTGTCGATGGAGAGGAGCGGAGGGACGTGCAGCTGCTGGACGGACATCGGATGCAGATGGCTCAGCAGGCCGGTGAAGCAAGGGTGTTAAGCGTCCCAGGTGCCGGGTGGATGTCGGATGTTGGTTTCCCGGCAGGTCGATGGAGCTATGGAGGTCACAGCGCTGCGGACTCAGCACTTTGACGGAGTGCGTAGCACAGACTGCAGAAACGAAGAATGTGGCACGACAAGCATGAACCACCGTAAGAACGACTGCTTTAAATGGGGGACGAGTGTGGTGTGTGTTACTTATATTGACATAAGTAGATGATGTTAGTCGTGAACAGAATGTCTGGCAGCAGAGAGACAAGAGGATCGGACAGTAATGAATGGAAACAGAATGCAGTTTTTATGAAAATGCAAGAACAATGAAGTCTGTGTCATTATGAGACAATTGGTGGACATTTTGCAAATTAAGCATTTATTATATGATTGTTAGATTTTATTAACAAGTTCTGTAATTTTGTGTTAAATACATTCGATTGTCCTCACTCGTGTTCTGTTCACTACATTTTTTTGAACGCACAAATGGGGTTTTATTTCCCGTATAGTTAAGGCTTCAATAAAGCTTAGTATACGTCCTCGAAGGCTTTGTATAACACTACAAATGCTGACTTGTTATCAACCTTATGACCAGTCTCAATCAAATGTTTCTCAATGGAAGATTTTATCTGTCTATCCTGTGATCTTATTTGACCATTGGAATTCATTTAGTTTCAGTGAAATATTGATTAGGTTGAAACTTAATGTCACTCGTATATCAGTCAGTTGAACCAGAAACAAACAAAAAAAGCAAACAAGAAACTTCCTTGAAATATTCAATTCAAAATTCATCTAGAACAAGTCCTATCAACATTGAACTTGTCTATTTGTTTTTAATATCTGTCTCATTTATTACAATTATTTTGAGCTTGGATCTAATTTATAACTTAAAAGATGTTTATCATTTCCTCTAAATCTATGATCCATTTTGAATGTTTTAATGAAAATAAATGAATATTATTATTCACAAATCTGTTTAAATTTATCAACCTTAACCAGATTGAAAGTAATGTGATCAGAAAGTTTTTTCAGAAAGTAAGTTCACCAAAAATACTATTGCGCTCAAGCTGTTGAGTTCGAATCCGGCAAGTCGGAATCATGAATGCATAGTTTTAAGGATTCCCTTATTAGGATGAAACAATCATCCAGTACTTCTATGATATATGCTACTGATATACACATAAGTAGTGTATAACGACAATCAGGATTAGAATATATTTCAGTGGTAGAAGATTGAGAAGGAACGAAAGAGAACGGAATGTAATTGGTATGAAAATACAGGAACAATGAAATCTGAGACAATGGATTGATATTTTACAAATGAAGTATTTACTATATCATTCTCAGATTTTACTGAGATGTTCTGTAATTTCATATTGAAAACAATCGACTTTCCTTACTCATTTTCTGTATTCATTAAACTTTCAAGTTTTTCAATGAGAGTCTAACTTTAATGAACTCATGAATTCAATTATCAAATCAATAAAATCTTTACAACATCCCCTTCTGATAAAAAATAATAATTCACTCTTGTCTTATATATAGAATAGATGGACTAAGTAGGTAAACAGAAAGATAAAAGGATTATGTCGCCTAATAATTGATAAGTCTTGTCGATTGAACGCTATATTCGTTTCCTAAGCTATTCTGGTAACCCGCAAGCTAGAACTACACTGCGATTTGAACACTAGAGAGAAGACGTAAAGTATGAGAGAAATACTTTACTTCAAGGTTCGTTTTTGTACAGAAAACATGGGTATTTATAGATGTTAACGTTTGTTAAATCAACATCATATTACGACCAATCCGTTAACGACATATTGTGCTACTGACCAATAGTAGCACGCCACGTTGGAATTCTAGAATTCTCCATCATGCTCTGATTGGCTAGGACTCTTCAGCTCCTTTTGAGCCCCTGGAGGCTCCGTTGAAGTTCTCCGAAAGCTGACTCAACAATAATTCTACACAAATATAATATCCTACATATCTAAATTTATTGAGTTATTTTGTATCTAATATAGGTATTTGTCATTAATGGGATATGGATACGATTCATTTCAACGAATTCTATTCTAATGATACAATATAACAGAGTATTTAATAAATAATAATGATAATAATATACTTTTGTATCT
Source organism: Schistosoma mattheei (assembly GCA_944470405.2). Taxonomy (NCBI): domain Eukaryota; kingdom Metazoa; phylum Platyhelminthes; class Trematoda; order Strigeidida; family Schistosomatidae; genus Schistosoma; species Schistosoma mattheei. The sequence continues at coordinate 42,889,189 of OX103945.1, forward strand.
TTTATACGATGAGATCTACATCTGAATTGAAGCAAAATAATTTGAATGTTCCACATTCAAGTTACCGGATATTAGTAAAACAAACAAACAAACAAACCCCTCCACCATTTTAGTCTCATTTTCATTTTGATTATTACCAAAAACAACAAAAAAATTATTAAAAAAAAATAAATTCTGACTAAATAGTAACTAAGTTGGTACAAATAAAAAAAACTTTTCCTTACTTTTATAAGTATCCATAACAATTATCAGTAGTTTAATTTGAGAAAATAGACTTAAGCATAGTAAATGGGTTTTTTTAAAAAAAAAAAAAAATTTGCTTAAATTTAGTTAGATTGAAATAAGAAAAGGAGACATGGAGAACTTCTCGGTGGGTGGAACAAAGTAAGTCATAGTTCTGTAGGATAATTTGTTTGATAGCCCATTACTTTGAAGTTAATCAATGAGTCAGTAATCATTATGTTTATTTTTTATGATATACAATATTCATAGTAATTCAAAAGTATAAATTCAATTATTAAATTATTATAATTCATCATATGCTCATGAGTGACGGTCTCCAAGAGATATTTTTGGAGTTCTAATGAGAAGCACTGACTAGTGGAGTTCAACTGAGATAATAACTTACTGATGACAATGGTAGACGGTGGCACAACTTCGTGAACTGGTTGAGGTTAGACACTAACACTGTAGGATGCCGGCCGGCTCAGTGGTCTAGAGTTTAAGCGCTCGCACGCAAAATCGATAGGTCATAGGTTCGAATCTCGCGAAGTGGGATCTTGGATGCGTACTGATGAGGAGTTCCATACTAGAACGAAACGACTGTCCAGTGCTTCCAGATTTTTCATGATGGCCAAGCTTCAATTTACTCATGAATTCAACTATTAAAAATAAGTCACTAGATTTAGACTAAATAGTTTCAAGGTGACATACTATATGAGAATCAAAGGTTTTAAGCAGTCAGATATTAGAAATGAATTACACACAATACAAGTTAAAGTAATAATAAAGTACAAACTAATAGATGGTTCTTAATTGATTCTTACGTGCAGTTAAAGATGGACATCCTTATAGAGTCTTAAGACTAGAATAATTATATCACTTGAATGTTTCCAAGTTTCAATTGATTTCAAATTATGATCAATAATCTGTATAGATTTTATTGATTTCTTGTTATATTGCCTTTTATCAATAAACTGAATCTTAGAAAGTTAAATGGAATTTTTCATTGTTGAAATTGATCTATCATTATGTGAACATACAAACTGTATATAAATGTTTTCTTTATGGTTTTAGTCAACTTGTGTTTGGAAACCACCAAAAGCAGAACCCATAATTCATATTTGTTCCATTTAGTTAGAAGTATATTAATTTTAATAGTTGAGATCATGGGTCAATTGAAGCTAGACCACCCTAGAAAACTTGGAAGAATTAAACGACTGTTTCATCCTATTATGGGACTTCTCAGCAGTGCTCATCCAAGATCCTGCCTCATGGGATTCGAGCGTAGGACCTATATTAGTGTTCATTATTTTATCTATTTATTTCCAATCAAACGAATTCAGCTAATTGACAAAAATCACTTGAAAACATTTTCTCTTGCAGATTAATGTCGATTAAATAACCAGTTCCAATCACCGAATACTAAGTCGCCGTTTCATTTTAGTCTGTGATTTCCTCAATAGTCAATATGTACCATTCGTTTAAGGATCTAACTGTTCAATTTCAGTGCAATGTTTTAACTTTTAGAAGAAAAAAAAAAGACATGATTCATTAATTCACATTTTCAAATGTAATCAATTTATGACATGTAGTAACATTTTTAATGACAAAATCAGCTTCAACTTGAACTTATCTCGTAAGTGCAATCATTGGTTCAATGAATAAAACTCGGTCATCATAACAACTATCATATTGGTTTATGCACATTCAGTACAAATACCTCTATTTCATAGAAGACTAATCATGAATCAAGTACCATTAATAGCAGTAAATTGAACTGATATGATGGAATTAAAATGATTAAATTACATTATTTGACGCATAATGACTTTTTCGTATTATATTACTTTTATTTTCAATTCAATGTGGTGATTACTCAGTGTAGTATTTGTTTTTGTATTTCAATGTGACATTTTATTCTGTATAGCCCGATATTCTTGGATTTGATTTTAGACATTAACACTGTAGGATGCCGGACAGCTCAGCGGTCTAGTCGTTAAGCGCTTGAGCACGAGACCGATAGGTCCTAGATTCGAATCCCGCAAGGCGGCATCGTGGATACGCATTGCTGAGTAGTCCCACAATAGGACAAAACGGCCTTCTTGTGTTGCCAAGTTTACCATGGTTGTTTACCTTCAATTGACTCATGATCTCAACTATTGAAATTACTACAATCTCCACAATACCCCTGATGATCACTCTTATTTTTAATTCAATGTGGTGATTACTCAGTGTAGTATTTGTTTCTGTATTTCAATGTGACATTTTATTCTGTATAACATGATATTCTTGTATTAAATGAACTAGGCTAAGCATGACATGTAACATGTGATGTCTGATAACTCTAGTTATTTTTCATTTATATGATTTCACTATAAATGAGTGTATTTTGGATTAGGGTGATTGTTGTGTTTTATGGTTAATAAATATTCACTTATATCAGTGATGAAGTTCTTGCTTGGCATCGTGGGAAACGGAGTAATTCCTCGTTGTTCTTTTTTAGGATATATGTAATAAGCGATTTTGATATTCATAATGACAAAGGTTTCAATCATGAAAAGTGAATTAACTTCAAATCCATGAATACTTCTTTCCAAAGACTAACAACTTATAGGAAAAAAATACCGATTAACTATAACATCGCAGTGTGGTTAGAATATTTCGTAAAAATTTGACTGATTATGAACAATTAATTACTTTATAGACAATGGTGGATGGTGGTTATATTTCGTGAATTGTCGAAGTTAGATGCCGGCTCAGTATATTTAGTTATTTAAACACTTAAACATTGGTACAAGGAGGCACTAGATAGATATGTGCCACATAAATCATTTGATTTGTGTTAGGGCTGTGATACTACCCAAGTGTCCAAACCGAAACAGGTGATTTTCTTAGGGGACCACACACGGAGCTTTTGACCTAAAGGTCTGATCTACAAGGCAGTGAAGCAACATAAGGATATGCAGTCCCATGGTAACCGGTGACCAACGATAGGTTCATACGCCATTTGTTCCTTCAGGATCCTGGAGCCCATTTGCGCCACTGGTTTGGAGTCAGAGATTTCCAACTCATCTAGGTGGATCGTCCATATCCACCAACATGGTTAAAGTGTCGTACATTCGCTTTTCGTTCTCTCAATTTCGTAAACAACAATAGTGTCACGAGAAGGTAATGAGTAGGACTTCCCTGTCAGTGGCTGTATATAAATGGCCATGTGAAATCATTTCAAGAGGTCGAGCTAACTCTCCCTACTCTCGGCCCGTACCAGGGCATTTTTGCTCTTAGTAGTCTAAAGGTTAAACATTCACATGCGAAATCAATAGGTTATAGGTTCGAATCTCTCGAAGCGGGATCTTCCAAATATACACTGATGAGGTACTAGGTCAAAACGACTATCCAATACTTCTAGATCTAGTTTCAACGGACTCATGAATTCAACTATTAAATTGGCAACAAAATAATCACATTAAATAATCATAATTTCCAATGAATAAATAAGCATTCAATTCATAATTCAACAAAAGAAATATAGAAAAAAAAAAGAAAGATAATTAATCATTTCATTAATGACTTATCTAATAAATAATAAAATAGGCTTGATATAAGTTGGTTTCTCTTTTTTCCATTAAAGAAAATAATAAAAAAAAGTAAATTTCAGAAAAATATTTAAAAAAAAAAGAAAAGAAAAGAAGAAAGAAACCAGCAACAACACAGAAATTAAATTATAATTGTCATATAATTCACTCAAGGGATTTGTCCTGAAATCAATTCAGTACACATATATATACACATTCATAATAAAGATTTATGATACACAAATCAAAAATATACATCTATGATTAATAGTTAAACCAAGTGTGAAATTCCAATGATTCGGATGTGTGTGTGTGTAGGGGGGACACAGAGAGAGCGAGAGAGAGAGTGGGGTAAATGAGGTTTCAGTTGTTTCTTTTTGACAAACTAAGTAAAAATCCAATCAAAATAACATAAAACTAGTTCAAAGTCCAATTGTATGATAATCGAATCATTTCTAACAGTGTTCACTCCAATTTTGTAGTTCAAATCTAATGAACTAATGTTGGTCAGTGTTTATATAAATAAATGACATACATAAGCTTGTTTATGTGTGTGTGTGTGTACTATTATTATTATTTACATAAATTTTTATTGTAAATATTTGTTGTAGAATACTTGAAATAGTTGTCAAACATTGATCGGATCATGGTTTCAGCTTAACTTGACTATCTTTAAAACCCTTTACTGATAATCATGGAATAATTGACCACATTGTAGCAACTACTATTTATATATTATAAGCAAAGATGGATGGTGGCTAGCAGTAGAATTCAGGATGCGAGTTTCGTCCTATTTGGGACTCGTCAGCTAGATGTACTTACATCTCAGAGTTGATGTTCACTCTGGAACTTGAACCGAGTACCGTTCACTTCAAATACCATCAAGTTATCCACTTAGCAATTGAGTCCTGATAGCCACGTGCCTATACAATGGAGTGAATTTTACTATCTATATTGTCTAGTTTCTAGTGATCATTGTTTTCCATCGCTTAAATGGTGATATGACCATTTAGATGTTGAAGTGCATTATGTTTGTGCCAGATAGTCGGAAACAATTATTGATTAGATCTAGATAACATGATCTCACTTAATATTTAGAACTCAGTAAATAAATGCTTCTCGGTCTTTAGCTAAATAACTCAGTCGTAGAGTTTGTGATTGTGACCTTAGATGACATTTGTTCAAACATGAACTAAATTTTAATAGTTGAATTCATGAGTCAATCTAAGTCGGACCACTAATGAAAACTTGGAAGCACTGGATGGCAGTTTGTTCTAGTATGGGACTTCTCGTCAGTGTATATTTACGATCCCGCATATTCAACTCTAATGTTTAAATTCTAGACCACTGAATTGGCAATCAACGGTTTTAATGTCTAACCCCAACCAATCCACGAAATTGCGCGACCATCTTTCATTCTCTGAGGTACATAACTATCTCTAACTGAAACGAATTAGCTCCACTGGTTACGGTTTCCCACTAGATCTCCGCGGATTCCCTCACTAAGCTAGTCACTAGTGAGCACATGGTAATTATAAGTATGCGATTGTGGAAATTGCGAAGTTTCTGATTGAGATCATGAACCGTTTGATCCCACGAGCGGGATCGTGAATGCGCATTGTTGAGAAGTGTCACAATAGTATGAAACAAGCGTCGAGTGCTTCCAAGTTTTCAATGGTCGTCTAACATCAATCAATTTAAGATCTCAATCAAAAACTTAATAATCTCCACAACCCAATACTGATATTTGTTATTTGTAAGTTATTTTGCTGATAAAAGAATACTAACTAGGATTTCGAAGAATTTGTAAAAATGAAGTTACTTTTTCATTGTTGTCAGAGAAATCTGATGAAACATTAGAAAAATCTTGAATAAAAGAAACTCTACACGTATAAACTAAACATTTGAACAGAATGAATAGTTTATTTAGAGAAAAAAATACCCCATCTATAGTTATATCGTTTATTCTATGAAAAAACAACACACATATATCTGTCATATCTTTTATCTGGTTAGGGCATCAGTGATTTATGTATATTTGTATTCATGTACATGTTTTCCGATGAAAGCAACGTATAACAACTAAATGTCATTCATTTAATTGTGTACATACTGAGTTTAACCTACATTAAAGAAAATGACACATGTATATATGTATATAAATAGGCTTTTTCACACCTTATTATGGAAACTGATTTGTTGACTGGGCAAATAAAAGAAATAATCCAATATGTTTAGTGTATAAATTTAATTTAATATTGTATATCATTTCCAATTTTACTAATGTAGACGAGGTATGATCCATTGATGAATTTCAAGATGTACTTAGAAACTACATACATACATACTTACGCCTGTTACTCCTCGTGAAGGAGCATAGGCCGCCACCCAACCCTGTCTGGGCAATCCTTTCCAGCTCCTTCCAGTTCCTATTCATCCTTCACATATCTGATTCCAGTTCCCGACGTAATGTGTTATTTGGCCTTCATCTTCTTCGCTTACCTTCAGGATTCCAAGTTAGAGCTTCCCTCGTGATGCAGTTTGATCATTCGCGTAATGTATGTCCTATCCATTCCCATCGTCTATTCCTAATTTCCTCTTCAGCTAGAAGCTGGTTTGTTCTCTCCCACAGTAGGTTGTTGCTGATGGTATCCGTCCGATGGATGTTGAGTATCTTGCGTCGACAACTATTTATAAATACTTGTACCTTCTTGATGATGGTTGTTCTCATCGATTAGGTTATAATCAATCTAGTTAGATAATTGTATTCTTTATTTCCTTGAACATTAATGTATTAGAACTAGGATCTCAACTAATATATTTTAAAATAATTTAAATTCACCCCATTTCGCAAGCACGTGGCTTTCAGAACTTAATAGTTAAGTGGGTAACGAGATGGCATTTGAAGTGAACGGTACTCGGTTCAAGTTCCAGAGTGAACATCAACTCTGAGATGCAAGTACATCTAGCTGACGAGTCCCAAATAGAACGAAACTCGCATCCTGAATTCTACTGCTAACCACTATTCATCTTTATTTAATATATTTTAAGTCCAGAGTCAATTTATGTATTTTGACAAATCGAAATACTTTCTGATTATGATATACTGATGGAAATTGATGCAAATTTGCAATAAGAAACGAATACATTGTTTACTGTACTTCAATAATTTGGTTGATTTACATTAAGTTTTATAGTGTCTATGGAAATTATTTGGATACTCAATGGATCATATGGATTTATTGGGATACCGATTTTGTTTAAGTAATCAAGAACACCTATTTGACTGTTTAGTAGTTCGAATGTATGATCATTAGTATTTTATTTAAAAAAAGAAGAGTTGTAGTGGATAAAGAAGCTAAAAACGTGCTCAATGGAAGACTTAAACTGATTGGTCCAGTTAGATTGTTCAAACTCTAAAGCCTAATATTGTTATTTTAAGGTTTCTTTTTAAACTAGGACACAAGGTCTCTTGTTTATTAATATTCTCAGTTGTACACATAAATGAGGCTGAATGATGATAAAACCTTATCTTAAATGAAAACTTGAATTTTTAACTTTTTCTGTAGAAACTAACTTTTATTCGAATACAAAGGTTTAGACAGATTTCAATATTTGATTTAAAATATCTGTTATTTGATATTTTATGGTAAAGAACAGTTTGCCTTTAGTATTCTCATTGTACAACACTTCACACTCATCCGAAGTTATAGTGTGATATATGCTAATTATGTCTACAGACATAAGTAGTATGTAACATCAACAGAAAGTGGAATGACCAGTAGCAGAAAGCTGAGGAGGTCGATTTGAAGAGGACGGGAATGTAAACAGAGGGTAATGAAGGGACAGTGAAGGGCAATAAAGGAACGACGAAGTTTGGGACAATTCATAGAAGATTTGCAAATGAAGCATTTAATGTAATGGTTTTCACATTTTACCAAAGAACTCTGTAATTTTGCATTGAATAACAAATTGGTTATTCGCACCTGAATGACCGTTTACTTCAATAGTATCAGTGTGTAACCAATGTAGCAAATAAAGCTGAGGAGTCCCGTACTAGGATGAAACGGCCGTTCAATGTTTCCAGGTTTTCCATGGTGGTGTAACATTGATCGATTGATGATCTCAATCAGAAGTTAAGTATTTAGTTATTTCACTTAGTTACTTTTTAAGTAATACATTAATGGTTATTATTTTACTTATTATCCGTGTCGTTATTGTAGTTTACCGACTAAAGAGTGGTTTTTAGTCATTAGTTGTGTATGCCATGATGGTATGATCTGTTAACTGTTAAATGTTTTGATCAAGACCAAACAATATGTAGTTTGATAAAGATCAGGAAGGATACGAACTTGTAATTCATCTGAATCTTTAGCAGAGATTTTAACACAACCCTTGCATAAACAATTACATTTACACTGAAGCCTTAGTTGGTTCTTCGGAAACTGATGACATCAATAACAAATATATCTCTTTGAGAATCAATTTTCTTTTCCTCGATAACTTAATAAATTTCTAATATAAAGTTTGTTTGCATTACTGACAGGCGTCGATTGTGCATCGATTATTAACCAAAAAAGCATCAGGAATCTGTTTTGTTATAGTTTTGGGTCATTATTTAGTGTGTATACATAACTTCAAAACAGGATCGTATCAAAGCTATTTAGCTAATGGTGATTTCTGTATAAAGAGATTAGGTCGTGCCCGCTCTTGTTATTTGTCAGTATTCACTAGACATTTATAATAATCCTCTGAATGAAATATCTAACCATGTAATAAAGAGTTATTTCAAACCAGCCGCTAAAATGAACAGCTTTTCTAATAATAGAAATCTGATATCTAACTTGAGTTATTGAAATGACCGACTGTTTTCTATATGTACCCAATTGTAACGATCCTAATGCATGGAGAAGTGAAAACATATCTGTCTGAAAAATTTATTTGAGATCATGAATTGATTGATGTTATACCACCATTGAAAATTGGGAAGCACTCGATGGCCGTTTCGTCCTAATATGGAACTCCTCAGATCATCCATGCAGGATTCAAAACGGTCATCCAATGCTTCCAGGTTTTCGCTCGTTGTCTATTATCAACCAATTAACAATCTCCACAATCTCATACTGAAGAATTTAAAGCATGGATTTTTAAACAAAGGTATTGTAGTGGCTGGTCTTATGTCGAGTCCACATAGATTATTCTTGCTTCAGGATAAACCAATTTATTCATTCTTCTCAAGCTACATTTTGACCTTGTTAATTATTCAGGTATCAACCCTGACTTTTTATGTAAGCGTATGTGTGTGTACACTTCTTATCCTTCTCACCATATGTCGGTAGGTTATTATTGTATCATTGTAAATATTGATTAACGCTTGATTAAATAGGAGTTGACTCACACGATTTCTCCACAGCGCGTCATTTCACTTCACTCTCTTCTGTTCACTTCATTCCACTGATTGCTTGTCCAGATCAGTCAGTGTACAAATTATATGTATTCGTTATCCATTCTCGTATTTGACTTATTTAATTCCATTAATCACTAAAATGATTTAAGTTGATGATCAACTATGAGAATTGGTTATATGCCTATTTCAACAACCATTCATATGATCTCATTGAAATCAGATCAAAGGCCATTAAAGTATACTACTAAATTGCAGCTAACATTACATTACATTCATTTTAAGTAATATGATGATGATAGAAAAGTATTGAAACTCAACGAATTATACCGTCATTAATTAACGTCAATGTAAGACAAAAGAAAAAATAATACCGGAATGACTCATACTAATCATTCATAAAGATTGACCTAGATTACTATGACCTTGATATGTTTATATGTTGTTAAATAATTCAAACAAACACAAAGATTTTTATCTTTGACTAATGTTAATGTTAACCAGTTTGCAGGCATATTAACCAACTTCTTTTTTAAAAAAAATCCTAATTTCCATTTTAAGATTTGTATTTTCTTTTAACCCTTATCATAATTCTATTTTAAAAGAAATAAGTAATGTATAAGGTATGGGCGTCTTTTATAGTTTCCAAAGAATTTCCACCACCACCACCATCACCACAACCGTCACCTTTTATTATTATTATTGTTACCATTGTTATTCTCAACAGTTTTGTTTCCTTATTATATTTATTTATACCGTTTTTTCTTTCTTTTTTCATGTCTTTTTGTTGTTGTTGTTGTTGTTGTTGGTGGTGGTGGTGGTGATGTCTTTCATATATTGGTTTATATTAACCGGAAACAGTGTCGGTTATACATTCAAAATATATATGAAGAGAGAGAGAGAGAGAAAAAAGAAAGGAACCATGTATTTCTCTCCGTTTTTATTTATTTTATATTTTATGAGCATACAAGTATTCTGGTGCATAGTTTTAGATAATAATTGAGTGATAGATTGTAACATACAAGAATAGTTGGAATAGTAGTTGACATTGAACTTAATCAACAACAACAACTTTTTTTCTCTTTTTTTTTAGATAAGTTTAGAAAAAATTCATTAATTAAAATTTAGTTGTATCAGAAGGGGTTTTGTGGAGATTTTAGTGATTTCAACAGTTGATATCATGAGTCAATTGAAACTAGACAACCATGTAAAACCTGGAAGCACTGGATGACCGTTTGGTCCTATTATGGAGTCGTGGATGTCCACTGCTAAGGAGTCTCACAATAGGACGAAACATCTGTCCAGTGCGTTCAGGTTTTCCATGGTGGTCTAGTTTCAATTGACTCATGATCTCAACTATTCAAATTTATTTTATTGATGGTAATAGGAAATCTATTAATAGACCACCAAGATGAGACGTTCAGTAGTTTAAATATTATAGAGAGATAGTACACTTTGTATTATACAAATGTTAATGTTAATGTAATTTTATGAAGACTAAAAGATATATATTCATAAATTTTTTTCTATCAGAAAGGAGTTTTGTGGAGAATTTAGTAATTTCAATAGTTGATTTTATGAACCAATTAAAGCTAGACCATCATAAGAAACCTGAAAGTACTGGACTCCTGAGCAGTGCGCATCCCACCTCTCGAGATTCGAACCCAGGACCTATTGGTCTCGTGCTCGTGCGCTTAACCACTAGACCACAGAGCAGGTCGGCATCTAACGATTTTAATGTCTAACTTCAATCAATTCACGAAATTGAACCAATTTCTACCATTGTCTTCAGTGAGTTACTATCTTACAACGGACTCAGTTTAAATCTACCGGCCACTGTTTCTCACTAGAACTTTAGGAAATACCTCTTGAAGCCAGTCATGAATTTCTGTCTAGAAAATAGAAAGCCATATAGTCAAAAATGAATAGTACGAGGCACATCAAGATAAAAGTAATCTGAAATAAAGAGTTTTCTAGGGATTAAGTCTTAAATTTGATAAACTATTAGGTTAATATATATTGAATTATAATGGATGCTAACTGAAACGATTTAGCAAACGTTTTGTACAATCGAAAGGTAACTTTCGCTATGATGAAGTCATGTCACTTTTGAAACCCTGTGGTTGGAAAAGTTAACCAAGTTGGTAGTGGAACTCTCCGGCGACTACTTCAGTGTGTCAAAAACTCACGCGCGTAATCCATAGGTTGTGGGTTCGAATCTGGCGAGGTAGGATCTTGGATACGCATTGATGAGGAGTCCCATCGTAGAATGAAACAGATGTTCAGTACCTCCAGGTTTTCTATGATGGTCTAGCTTCAATTGACTCATAAAATCAACTATTAAATTACTATAATATCCACAAAACTCCTCTATGATTATAAGGTAAATAACATCATCATTTGTCCAAATCACTCAGTTATTCTTACTCAAATAAATCACAATACAACCGGGTCATGTGTTTCGAAATTCTTTGTTTTTTTTTTGGTTGTATAACTAGATATCTACTGTTAATAAGGTGGTAAAATCTCTTTATACATTTTGGTTTTCTATCAGAGGTATTGACATATTCTGTTTTTCACAGACTGTAGAATTAAGAATTGTGTGTCTCGTGGTGTAATGAATATTCTGCGAAAAATATATGAGTAGAATTAGGATGAAATGAACTAATTAACAAAAGATGTGAAAGTGTTAGAATATGTAAAATAATTAAAATATGGTATTGAAGATAGAAAGGAAATGAAGCATTATTACTGTTCAATGAAATCTATAGTTTGATTGCAAGTTTATACTTCAATTATTTATTTACTTACTTACTAATGCCTGTTACTCCCAATAAAGCCTAAACCGCCGACCAGCATTCTCCAACCAACTCTGTCCTATACATTCCTATCGAGTTCGATCCAATTGTTGTTCATTCTTCTGTCTCCGTTTCTGCGCCTAATGTGTTCTCTGGTCTCCCTCTTCTCCTTTGGCATTGAGGATTCCATGTGAGGGCATGACTTGTGACACAGTTGGGTGCTTTCCTCATTGTGTGTCCTATCCACTTCCAGCACTTCTTCCTGATTTCTTGCTCCACTGCAATCTGGTTTGTCCTCTCCCACACTAGATTGTTGCTAATAGTGTCCGGCCAACGGATCCAAAGTATTTTGCGAAGTCAACTGTTAATAAATACGTGTATATTCTGGATGATGGCTATTATGGTTATCCAAGTCTCCACCACATACAGTAGAACTGTTCTGACATTTGTATTGAAAATTCTGACTTTGGTTTTGGTTGACAGTTGTTTTGAGTTCCAGATATTCTTCAGTTGTAGATATGCTACTCTTGCTTTGCCGATCCGCGCCTTCACATCTGTATCAGATCTACCGTGTTCATCAATGATGTTGCCCAGATATTTAAAGGATTTTAAATCTTCTAAATCTTCATCGTCAAGTGTGATCCGACGGTGCATGCTGTGTTGTGTATGGTGAGATCTACTGCTGCTTTCACCATGAGGCGTCATAACTCTTTTAAATGAAGTCCTTTTAACTCCCAGGGCTGGATTTAAATGGTTTGAGTTATTTTTTCTGATCAGTGTTTTTAGCGAGTTGATTTCTACGGGATGTGGTCGCTAACCTCATGCCCAACCCTGCTACCTTATCCGAGCTTGGGACCGGCAGTAGGCCAAGACAGGCTCCATGCGGAGTTTTAAACTTCATTTATTGTAAGATAAATATTGTTTGTGGTAAAAATGTGCAGAGATTATTATTTTCCTGACAGTTAACAACACAAAGCGATTTTCTCAGATAGTAGTTTTATGATTTACTTGATGTAAAAGCGAGAGTATGAAGCTATGTTTGACTCCAGTCCTCATTTGGAATGCTCCTGTCATCTGTTTTCCAAGCACTACTTTGCAGTGGAATTCGTCATATGAATTCCGGATGTTGTTGACGATCTTCTCAGTTACACTAGAGTGTCGAGAAAGTTCCAAAAGTTCTTGTCTACACTATAAAACGCCTTCTCATAGTCAAGGAAGTTGATGTATAGTGACGTGTTCCATTCAACTGATTGTTCAATCATGATCCGTAATCTCACGATTTGGTCTGTGCACGAACGATCCTTACGGAATTCAGACTGTTGACCACGAAGTTGGGAGTCTTCTGAATCTTTCATCCGGCTCAGCAACACTCTTTTGAGAACTTTTCCTGGCACCGATAGTAGTGTGATTCCTCTGTAGTTTTCACATTTTCTCAGATCTCCATTCCTTGGTATCTTGATGAGATGTCCTTCTTTCCAGTTGGTCGACACTTGTTCTTCCTTCTAAATCTTCAGGAATAGAGTGTAAGGCGTGTTTGCAGTTACTTCTGTGTCTGACTTTAGTGCTCCGGCTGGTATATTGTCTGGTCCCGCAGCTTTACCACGGTTGATTTTGCTGATATCCGTTTTGATTTCTTTGGTTGTCGGTGGAGTGACATCTATGGGAAGTTCTGTGTGCGCTGCTTCGATGCCCGCTGGATTCAATGAAGCTGGTCTATTCAAGAGTTTTCCGAAGTGTTCTATCCATGTGTTCCTCTGTTCTTGAATCTCAGTGGTTGGACTTCTCTCCTTACTCTTTATTGCTCTCTCTGGTTTATTGTATCTCCTTGCTGGTTTCTTCGTTCTGTCATATACCTGCTTCATATTTCCTTTTCTTCAAGCTTAACCCAACGTTGTTGCTAGGTTTTCCACATATTTGTGCCTGTCAATTCTAATGCTTTTTCTCATTTGTTTGTTTGCTTCTGTGTAATCAGCTTGTAACTTGCTCTGCTCTCATTCGGTTGTTGTTAATTGCTGTCTTCTTCTTCCTTTCTTGAATCTTGTCCAATGTTTCCATAGAGATCCATTTTCTACGATGCTTCTCTTTGGCACCCTGCACCTCCTGACACGTTGAAGTTAATGTTTCTTTGACCCTTTTCAGTTGTCTTCCATAGTAGTTTCTTCTTTTTGATTAGATCATATAAAGCTTATAATCTGTTGTTGAGAGTTATCTTAAATTCATTGGGTTTGTTAATATTTTGTAGGAAGGCTGTATTGAACCTTTTTAATGTTGTTTCCCTAGCTTTCCAGCGCTTTTTTAGCTTCAGTTTCATCTTGCCTTTCATTAGTTGCAATTACCATTTGGTTATGTCTGTTAAAATTACATTCAAAGAATAACTGTTATTTATAAGATTATGAGATAAGGATTTTTTTTTCATTTTTCATGTAATAATATGAAATAGATATGATCTAGTTTTAATAAGAAGCTCCATTGTTCATGATTAAAGAGTATCCAATATTATTAAATTTTATTTTTTTGTTAATAAAACTGATAAAGTAGTGAAACTTTATCAGTTGAGATGGCTGGGAGATGTGTTACTTTTGCCTGACGACCGACTGCCCCGATGTGCGATGTTTTATAGTGAAGGAGTAGATTGGAAGAAAGCTAGAGGCGGCCAGAACAAAACATGGCACAAGTCCATGAAGTCACTGACAAGTGGACTGACCCATGTTGGTAGATGTAGACTATCTGGTTGGGGACCGCGAGATGATAGCAACCGACGATTAGAGACCTTGAATGACATGGCTCAAAATCGTTTGAAATGGCGCAGGTGCATCCACTCTTTGTGTTCTCCTAAATTCTAATCTTTTGAATTCTTCATGTCCCTTTTTTTTCTTTCCAAATTTATTTCACCGGATTATACTTTTTGAATAAAATCTTCAAACCTTAATCTTTCCGATTACAGATTATAATTTTACTACGTCTACCACTACGGGATTTGAATCGACAACTGCATTTCTGTGCTAATGTGGTATGGCGACTCGAACTGATGTACGTACGTACAAAGTTCTACATTGTTGCTGACTGACTGAGTTTGAAAATTCATCTAAACAATAATTCTGAATTTACCAATTCAAATCTAGTTATTTTAATCTTATTTAGTACACATAGTTCCCTTTATCAATTTTGAAAAGAGCAAGAACAAAGATTCTAGCAGAATAGCATGAATTCATTTTATTTCGTAGGTTCTCGTCAGCTGCTTACAACCTGTGGCATTTAAAAAGATAATAATTACATAATGGGTTTAAATTGCTAACTGAATATTGTAAATATATATACCTAATGTGAGAGAATATTCTACAACATTAATTGTGACAACAGTTCAAAAGTGGGTGAGAAACAATCGATTACATAATGAATAACATTGAAGGAATGTAGTGAGTAGAGTTCAGTTGAAAGATTATTAATTTGAAAGATAGTTGAAAAAATTAAAATAAAGTCAATGATGTAATAAATGCAAAACAAGGGAAAACAAAAGAAAGGAAAAAAGTGTTTTTATTTTTTTATTATTTTTAAATGCAGTGAAGGAATATATTTGTCACCAGGGCAAGGAAAGATTAACCACCGTCTCCTTTTGAATACATAGGTCAGGTTTTTGACGCCTGATGGCAATGGCTTCAGCAAACTTCAGAAGACTGGAGTTTGGCTGCTTACTAATCACCGTAAAGGATTGTAAGGTATCTACCTGATGTCCTGTATCAAGGAGATGTTTGGTGATTGCACTGTTCAGAGTCTTCCTTTCTCTTGTTCTAAGACGTTTTGGAACATGTTCAAAGAATCTAAGATATGCTCTCCTTTCAGTTCGGCCGATGTAGCTGCTTTGGCAGGTACACGTAAATTTATAAATACAGTTGGCGGTAACCTGAAAGGGTTGCTTGTCAATCTTTGATTGGACAATTGTCCAATTAGTTACAAGAAGGCGTTGGTTAAAACACTATTTTGCAGGGCAGAAAAGATATGTACCACTGACAAACTGGAAGAAGAATTAATGAACGTAGAAAAAAATGTCTAAAAGAAAACTTTTATCCACAAAAGTTTATTGACAAATATAAAAGGCCCAAAGAAAAGAAGACGGAAATAACTATGGTCAATAAAAAACCAGTATATATAAATCTTAACTTTAAAGGTGATGACGTCGCACAAATTATCAACAAGAGACTGAATACAGCGATAACCAGAACTTATCCGGCTGCTAAACTTTTAATTCTCTATAAAACAACATGTTCAATAACTCAATCAAAGATCGACAAGCAACCCTTTCAGGTTACCGCCAACTGTATTTATAAATTTACGTGTACCTGCCAAAGCAGCTACATCGGCCGAACTGAAAGGAGAGCATATCTTAGATTCTTTGAACATGTTCCAAAACGTCTTAGAACAAGAGAAAGGAAGACTCTGAACAGTGCAATCACCAAACATCTCCTTGATACAGGACATCAGGTAGATACCTTACAATCCTTTACGGTGATTAGTAAGCAGCCAAACTCCAGTCTTCTGAAGTTTGCTGAAGCCATTGCCATCAGGCGTCAAAAACCTGACCTATGTATTCAAAAGGAGACGGTGGTTAATCTTTCCTTGCCCTGGTGACAAATATATTCCTTCACTGCATTTAAAAATAATAAAAAAATAAAAACACTTTTTTCCTTTCTTTTGTTTTCCCTTGTTTTGCATTTATTACATCATTGACTTTATTTTAATTTTTTCAACTATCTTTCAAATTAATAATCTTTCAACTGAACTCTACTCACTACATTCCTTCAATGTTATTCATTATGTAATCGATTGTTTCTCACCCACTTTTGAACTGTTGTCACAATTAATGTTGTAGAATATTCTCTCACATTAGGTATATATTTACAATATTCAGTTAGCAATTTAAACCCATTATGTAATTATTATCTTTTTAAATGCCACAGGTTGTAAGCAGCTGACGAGAACCTACGAAATAAAATGAATTCATGCTATTCTGCTAGAATCTTTGTTCTTGCTCTTTTCAAAATCTTATTTAGATTAGAAAAAATGAAAATCATACACAAAGGTTAAATACAGTAATTCGAGAATTCTAAGATTTAATAAAAGATTAATAATATAAATGTACGTGATGGAATTCAATGAAAGACTATCCTTCACTTAAACGAATTATCGATCCGGCTCAGTGGTCTAAAGGTTAAGCGTTTGTGTGCGTGACTGAGAGGTTCATGGTTCAAATCTCGCGAGATGGGATGTGGATGCGCACTGCTGAGGTGTCTCGCACCAGGACGAAACTACTGTTTAGTACTTCCAGGTTTTTCATAGTTGTCTAGCTTCTACTGACTTATGAATTCAACTATTAAATTACTATAATATCCAAAAAAACCCTTTTCTGTAAAGAATTATCGATCAGCTTTACTTCATGATTGCATAATAACTTTATATACACATATGTGTATCATGACTTTAAAATGTAAACCAATCCATTTTATCTTGTTAACTTCATGGTCTCGTGTCGGATGTGCGTTTTGGAGTTTATTGCTATTTTCCAATGTGAATTAAGAGTGGGAACATTTGAGAAGGCTTAGACGAAAAACAAAACTTAACTGTTCATTTCTTGTGAGTTTTAATGGGTTCAATGTAAACCCTTTATAATCAACCTGTATATGTATATATACATTGTATTTATATTTATCGTCTAAAACAGATACTGTAAAATTTGCTTTCTGTTGTCTAAAAATCGTAGTTATAAGATTTTATTTATCGAATTTCCAGTCTAGGGTTGTAAAGTTTATTAGTTTTTTTATTGAGATCATAAACCGATTGATGTTAGATCACCATTGAAAATCTGGAAGCACTCAACACCCGTTTCGTCCTACTGTGGGACTCCTCAACCTTGTTTATTCACGATCCCACCTCACGGGATTGGAATTCAGGGCTTTCGGTCTTGCACGCGAACGCTTAACCTCTAGACCACTAAGCTGGCCGACATCCAACGGTGTTATTGTCTAACCTCAAACCAATCCACGAAATTGAGCAACCATCTCTCATTCTACTGAGGTAGATACCTTTCTCTACTTGATATGGATTAACTCCACTGGTCACGGCTTCTCACTAGAACTCCGAGAATTCCTTCACGAAGCTAGTCACTAGTTACTGGATGTACCTACATTCGAGGCGGAAGGTACTGATTTCGAATCTCAGAGTAAACATTAACTCTCGGATATAGTTACATCCATCTGTTAGTCAGTCGCATTCCATCTGTTTTAAATAAACTTTGTTGCTATGGCTATAGCTAGTTGATCCCTACAGAATACATGCATAACAACCAAGACTAATCAAAAGTTCAGTCAAAATATATGAAGGACGTGATAATCCAAAGTATTATAAATTAAATTTTTACCTTTTATTAGTTTAATTTCATTATGAAAATCATTGTTAATGTTAAATAATAAAAAGAATTAGTGAACTAAAGGGAAGGAGCCAACTCTTTTATTTAAAAACAGCACATAAACACACAAAAAAAGAAATTCAATGTATTGGCATTTTATCTTATAGGTTTAATTGGCGGCAGAAAGCATAATTGTAAATGTTAAGAGAGTATGAATGTTACATTCTGTTCCCAAATAACACATTGTTTTGATATATTAAAGAGTAATCATGTTTAACAGTCGAAACAGTTTTAGTGTGAGAATATGTAATATGGAGAACATTTATAATAATCATCAATAAGATACAAGTATCTATCAACAATTATCCGTTGATTGGGTATCATAAACAGTAACCTACTATGGTAGATGACAAGACAGCTTTCATCTGAAGAGGAAATTAGGAAAAGACACTGGATTCGGATAGGACACACCTTGTTGAAAATACCAAACTGCATCATGAGGCAAGCGCTAACTTGGTATCCTGAAGGGAACAAGTAGAATAAAAAGACAAAAAACCTAAAGTTCTGTATAGGACTCATATTTAGTGGCAACTAAAAATAGGAATTTCTTAATAGTGTTATATTGGCTCCGTATATATATTTTCTTTCTTAAACAAGACAAACTAAGCACTTGAAAAACAAAATTCATTTATTTTCTTTAGAAAATTTGGAAAAGCTGTCATTAGAATAAAACTACTCACATTGAAGGTGGAGATATCACAACTAATGCTCAAATCACAAACTATGTCTATTTTAAAAAGCTGTAAGGCCATACCTGTGGTTGTCTTGAAAACAATAAGTGATTTCATCTGTTACTTACACAATAATCTTAATCGATATGGTTGAATTAGTACTTTTGATTATACAACTGATTCATGTTAATATATATATATATATATTTAGAGTAATTTTACAGCGGTTTTCAGGAGAACCAGACATCATCCAGACTTTCACGTGGCGGCCCAAACAGTACAGCTCAATCTCGCTTCACAGAAGAAGCAGACACCGTATAGGCTTTAACGATACAATCTGAATAGTACAGCTCACTCCCGTGGTGCAACCATATAGGTACCAAGCACTCTGGTCGACCGTTCTCACCATGCATATACACGTCACATTGAACTGTAATGAATTGAGGGGTAACTAACTTTAAATGGAAGTATTTTTCTTATATATTTAAACTTAGAATTATTAGATTTATTGATCAGATCATAAGGACTTAATCATTCGTTAAAATAAAATTTATTTCCGTTTTGTGTTTCGGAAGTAAAAAATTTCATTGATTATTTCACGAAAAATAAACAAACACAATAGTTAACTTAATAAGATACTATGTAAGATCGATTATATAATGAGATATATGCTGAATATTAACCAGAGTGTTATTCAGATAAGTAGTCATTATATAGTTATCATCTCACAAACTAAGGTTGTATTTTATAAAAGCACTAAGGTTTCAAAATTTGAAAGTATATTAGTGTGGTGTGTGCTATTTATATTGACATAAGTAGTCGATGATGTTAGTCGTGAACAGAAGGTCTGGCAGCAGAGAGACAAGAGGATCGAACAATAAAGAATGGAAACAAGATGTAATTTGTATGAAAATGCAAGAACAATGAAATCTGAGTCATTATGAGACAATTGGTGGACATTTTGCAAATTAAGCATTTATTATATGATTGTTAGACTTTATTAACAGGTCCTGTAATTTTGTGTAAAATACATTTGACTGTCTCCATTCGTCTTCTTGTTCGCTACATTAGTTGTATTGTATTTTCCTATATTATGATTACATTTCATGGTTTGAGGATTATAATCGATCCAATTCAAGATGTTAGTATTTTATATTCTATTGGTTCAATGTAAATTTATAAACCATTCAGTATTTTTGGTCGAACAGAAAGAAAGGCATATCATAGATTTTTTGGACATGTTCCAAAAAAAGTCTCAGAATAAGAGAAGGAAAAATTTTGATCATTGTAATCACTAAACATCTCTTGGATACAGGAAATCAGATCGATACTTTGCAATCATATAAGGTGATTAGTAAGCAGCCAAACTTTTATCTTCTGAATTTTGCTGAAGCCGTTGCTATCAGGTGTCAAAAACTTGACTTATGTGTTCAAAAGGAGATGATTATTGATCTTTTCTTGCCTTGGTGACAAAAATCCCTTCGTTTCATCTTAAATTTTTTTTTCTTTTTCCTTCAACTCTTCCTTGTATCTATTACATCATTGAGTCTTATTCCAACTATCTTCCAAATTAATAATCTTATCAACTGAACTCTACTCATTTTATTCCTATCAATGTTTACTTGTTTCTAGCCGTTTGAACTGTTGTCACAATGTTCTTTCATCACATAAGGTATATATTTACAATATTCAGTCTATTCAATTTATTTACACCCTTGCTACACTATATGAATATGTCTTCAATATAACTTCTAATCGAACTCTTTCATGTCAGTAATTGAAACCTATTATGTGATTATAATTTTAAATATCACAGGTTGTAAGCGGCTGATGAGAACCAACGTAATAAAATGAATTCATGCTATTCTGATAGAATGTTTTTTCTTGCTGTTGTTAAAATGATAAAGGAAACTGTGTGTATAAAATATGGTAGAATTTTAATATTAGTATACTATTCCTTTTTTAATAAATTAGTCTCAGAATACATCGTTTGGGGTTTTTGTTATGGTGGAGAAAATTTGTTGCATGGGTGGATGAGTTAGATGGTGTTTTTTTTTCTCTGAGCTAGATGGTTTGGTCGTGGAGTTTTCATTGTTTTTCTGAACAACTTCATCAGATAGATATTTGTGATGATGATGTTGTTGGACAGAATGTCAGTTATCATTTTGTAACCAATATATACGATCAAATGTATTTTAACAATCATTAGATCGGCAACGAATAGTTTAAGGATACATTTATTAGTTATAAAGGTAAGTGAACACGATTCTGAATAATTCGAATTAATCTACGTTCCTTAAATGCCAAATATCTACAACTTTGAACATTTGATAATTGAATGTAATTAAACCTACGGTGAGACTATAATTTATGAACGAACCGATCACGTATAAGGTAACAGGTCTTGGATTTCGGCGCGAAATTCACCCATCCATTTAGATAAATAAAGTTTTGGCATTATAGCTGATGTCAGTTCGTGATGAAAACCCTAAATCTAATTTCTAAACCTAACCATCAACTTTAAATCATAATTCTAATTCCTTACGCTTGTTTATAACCTTCATTTAGTTCTAGTTATTAGGTGACCATGCTCAAGGTCTCTTTAACGTCGCTCAAAGTTCGTTCATAAATTATGGTCTTCACCAAACCTACTATTATTGTTAAAATATCTGGATTTAGTTCTTTTGAAAATCTTTGCATGCATTAACTTAGAACATATGAGTTATGGCTATTAATAGAATGCAAGATACGTGTTTCTAACATTTTCGAACTCATCATCTGGATATACGTACACCTTAATGCTAACAATTACATTGGGACTTAATCACAAATGGGAAGAGCATTATCAACTAATCTACTAAGCCCAGTTAGCTACTAACACTTATAACTTATAAAGACTTTATTTACGATGTAGCTGATATTTAGGACAGAATTCGATCAGTCAATCTTGATATTACGAATAATGATGCAAACATCATATCAATTGAATACATTGATGATTAATCGAACTCAATAAACTAGCAGATATTATGAATCCGGTGTTCATCTTGTTGTGTTAATGAGGTATGACAACTTGGACCGATGTATATATGTGCCTGGTTCTACGTTGTAGCTGACCGGCTGACTAAATTAACGGATAAAGCATTAGTATTTATAGTGAATGGTATCAAATTCAAATTCCAATAAGAGCATCATCAATAGAGTACAATTGAAGAGTATAGAAATGAACAAAATACACATTCTAGATTCAATTCTCTATCTATTATTTGAATTGTTCTAATTACAGACTATTCAATAGTTAACTTACAATTATGCATTGCATCAAAATGATGTGATTCATGATAAAACCTATTAACATATATATATGTCATTTATAATTTGAGTATTTGTTTAATCCTCTCTTCATTTGTTTATATTTATTATTGTCCATGTTCATCAAGATTATTTAGAATATCTTCTTTTTTGTTTATTTAACCACAATAATTTCATCACTTATCGACAATTATCTTTTAGCATGATCTCAGCATGTAACAGCCTTAGCTAATATCATTTAAATGATGGTTCCATATACACCTTTTGTTTTCGAACAATTAATTGATTTCACTGATTGAAATCATGAGTCAATTGAGGCTAGAACACTATGGAAAACCTGGAAGCGCTGGACTGCCGTTTCGTCCTAGTATGGGACGCCTCAGCAGTGCACATCTACGACCTTGTCCCTCCGAGATTCGAGCCCAGGACCTACTGGTTTCGCGCCCGAGCACTTAGCCACTAGATCAATGAGCCGGCATCCAACAGTGTTAATGTCTAACTTCAACCAATCCACGAAGTTGCGCCACCGTACACCATTGTCTTCAGTGATTTGAAGTCATGTCAGTTTTGAAACGCTGTGGTTGGAAAAGTTAACCAAGTTGGTAATGGAATTCTACGACGGCTATTTCAGTGTGTCAAAAACTCACGCGCGCAACCGATAGGTTTTGGGTTCGAATCTATCGAGGTAGGATCTTGGATGCGCATTGATGAGGAGTACCATTCTAGAACGAAACAGCTGTTCAGTACCTCCAGGTTTTCTATGATGGTCTATCTTCAATTGACTCATGATTTCAATCAATGGAATTAATTAATTATCAGTAAAGGGTTTTTGTGGAGACTTTAGAAATTTCAATAGTCGAAATCATGAGTCGATTGATGCTTCACCACCATAGAAAACCTGGAAGCACTAAACGGTCGCTTTGTCCTATTGTAGGATTCCCCAGAAGTGCACGTCCACGACCCCGGCCCGCGAGATTCGAATCCAGGACCTATCGGTCTCGCGCCAGGCGCTTAAACCCTAGATCAATGATCCGGCATCTAACGGTGTTAATGTTCAACTTTAACTAATCCACAAAATTGAGCGACACATCCACCAGTGTCTTCAGTAAGTTACTATTATCTCACAACAGACAATTATACAATTATACAATTTATACTGATAAAAAAGAAAACAATCAACAACTCTATCTGTAATTGTGCTATAACTAAAACGTTTTTGTTTTGTTTTTCTTTGCAAAATTCCATATTAATTAACTTGGAATTTAATCCTATCCAATTTATCTGATCCTTCTTAAATTATATTCATTATTATGTCTATGTATATTAATGAATAGTAACTAGTGTGTTTATTTATATGGTTGTTATTGTAATCTTTGTATATATGGGATTTTTTATTCAAAATAGAAAGAAATAGAGAGAGATTAATGACCAAATGAAAATAAACCCCTATTCATGATAACAAATGATGATAAACCATCTCCCTCCCTCCCTCTCTCTCTCTCTATTGCTTAATAACAAATACTGTAAGGAACCTAAATAAACAGATCAATAAGTGAATGATACGTATTGAAAATGCAACTAACATTGATTGCAAAAAAATTTTTTTTATTTAGAAAAGCAATAAAATAAAATGTGAAGATGATAAAAATGTTGACAGATTGTAGTAATATCAATATCATGTGCTCCTTAGTGATTAGTTCCAAAATGGATTGTACAGAGTTCTAGTGAGTTCAATCTATGTCGAGTGGATGGATGAAATGTCTCGCAAGATTATGGATCGACTGAAGTTAGATATTAACATTATTGGATTTTTGTTTAGTGGTCTAGAGTTTAAACATTCGTGCGAGAGACTGAAGGTCCTGGATTCGAGTACCACGTATGAAATCATAGTTGCGTACTGCTAAGGAGTCCTGTATCAGGAAGAAACAACCGTCGAATGCTTCCAAGTCATCAATGTGCGTCTATCTTAGATTGACTCGTAAATTTAACTGTTAAAATACTATCAAGGTTTTCAATTAGTTTTTCTATTCTTTAGGTTGATGACATCACCTTATAAATTAATTTGGTTAACATATTGTTGATTGGGATTTCATGATCAACTAAACTCGCTTTCAGATGGGTTTTTTATAACAAAACAAGAAGGAAAAATTTTTCGAAATACAATGAATTCATTATATTGTGTTAGTTTGTCTTCAACTACTAATATTTTTTCATTGTTTCCAGATTTTCCATGATGGTCTAGCTTCAGTTGGCTCATGATCTCAACTATTAAAATTACTATAATATTCACAAAACCCCTTCTGATATTGATCAACATATGCTCACTAGTGACTGTTTTCAAGAGTTATTTCCGGGAGTTCTAGTGAGAAACAATGACCAGTGGAGTTCAACCGGGTCAGTTGTGAGATAGTAACTCACTGATGACAATGGTGGATTATGGCACAATTTCGTGGATTATATGAAGTTAGACATTAACACTACTGGATGCCGTCTCAGTGGTCTAAAATTTAAGCCTACACGCGCGAGACTGATAAGTTCTGCGTCGGAATCTTGCGAGGTGGAATCGTGGATGCTCACTGCTGAGTAGTCCCACATAGGACGAAACGCGCATCCTGGATTCCGCTGCTAGCCACTATATATCCTTGTTTAAAAAGCTTGTGACTTAAGGTTATATCTAGGCAGTCCGCACAGGATGCAAATATGCCAACATTAGACTGATCATTTGCAGTCCTAAATAACAATGGGAAGATACAAGTAAAACAAAACCAAGTGAATCAAAAATTCACCCCATTGCACAAGCAGGCAGCTATCAGGACTCAGTAGCTAAATAGAGAATGTGATAGCATTTGTAACAAACGGTATTGGGTTCGAGTTCCAGAGTGAACACTAACTATGGAATGCAAGTACATCCAGCTGACGAGTCCGAAATAGAACGAAACGTGTGTCGAACTGGATTCCACTGCTAGCCTTTATTTAATCATTTGACAATGTTTTCGTAAGATTACAATCCAGTTGTTGCTCTCATCCTCATCATCATAATTATTATGAAATATTCTTCGATTAGATCATTTTCAATATTTTTTGTAAGGAATGATGAATAGTGGCTAGTAGTGGAATCCAGGATGCGCGTTTCGTCCTATTTTGGACTCGTCAGCTGCATGTACTTGCATCCCATAATGATGTTCACTCTGGAACTCGAACCCAGTACCGTTTGCTTCAAATGCTATCACATTCTCTATTTAGCTACTGAGTGCTGATAGCCACCTGTTTGTGCAATGGGGTATTGTAGACATACCGACTGATTTTATAATTATTAACAAAAAAGAAAGTGAAGCATACACACTCTCACACGCACACACACATACATATACATCAATGAAGTTCCGGTCTCATCAACAGATTCGTTGTGAAACTTGGAAAAAATAAAAGTGTCATTTATCATGGTTGTTTTTATATTCGTTTAACGATTCATTTCTTTTGTTAAATATTATTTTATTTATGCATAATGATTTTGATAAGTGATCAGTTTCCGCTTTATTATTATCATTATTATTACTATTGTTTTGTCCTCTGAATAACAAGGAACACTTCATAAAACTTGACAATGTGTGGCAAGGTTGATGAAGGTCTTTTAAGCATACTAATGTAAGTAATTGTATTTTGTCTCTTGTCTATATCTATCTTTTCATTAGAATTAAATGAATTCAGGACACCAAGTAGTAGAGATGGCCAGTATTGCAAGCATATATATAAAGTGCTCATTACAATTCATTGACGATGAATATATACACTGGTTAAAGTATGTACCTATGTCCTTTTCTTTGTGAGTGTTAAAAAAAAAGAAAAAAAATAGTATTATAATCACATTAGTTCAACCTAGGAGTAGGCTTTTACAACTTGACAACTGTTTCCTGTATGGAATTTTTGGAATAATGACAAGCAATGATTTATGAAATTAAATTCTATATCATTTTTGTATTGTTTCTTTTTTAGGAGGAAGAGAACAAAAGAGAAAAACAAAGCATAACTGAGTTGTAACGGATAAAGTCATGCATCATATAGGTTTAAGTCTGTTTCACTTTATTTACATACTTATTTGAACTATTATTATTAGAATATTTTATTTCTGGCAAATATTCTAAAAATAATTCTGATTAATAAATAATACTTGATTTGTAAGTTTATCAGATTGGAAAGAAGGACACTTGATTAAGATATCAAAGAAAAGCGATTTCAGCAAGTGTGAGCACTACAGAGGTATCATTCTTCTCTCAATACCGGGAAAAGTCTTCAACAGGGTGTGGTTGTTTAACAGAGTGAAGAACTTAGTAAACGCCCAACTGCGAGATCAACAAACTGGATTCCGTAAGGATAGATCGTGTACCGACCAAATCGCAACACTACGCATCATTGTGAAACAATCATTTGAATCGAATTCACCATTCTACATCAACTTCATTGACTAAGAGAATGCGTTTGATAGTGCTGCAAGGTCAACACTATGGAGACTTCTTCCACACTACAGTGTCCATGAGAAGATAGCCAATATTATACGGAATTTCTATGATGGATTAAAATGCAAAATCGTGCATGAAGAATAGCTTACGACTCGTTCGAAGTAAAGACCGGTGTTAGACACGGCTTCTTACTCTCACCTTTCCTTTTTCTCCTGATGATCGACTGAATCATGAAGACGTCAATATCTGAGGAGAAGCATGGGATACAGTGGACATCTAGGATGTAACTGGACGATTTAGACTTCGCAGATGATCTGGCCCTTCTACCGCACATCCAACAACAAATGCAGGACAAGATGACCAATGTAGCAGCAGCCTCATCAGCAGTAGGTCTCAATATACACAAATGGAAAAGCGAGATTCTCCGATACAACACAGCATGTAACAATCCCATCACAATTGACGGACAAACTTTGCAAGATGTGAAAACCTTTACATATCTGGGCAGCATCATTTATGAACACGGTGGATCTGATGCAGATTTGAAGGCGCGGATCGGCAAAGCAAGAGTTGCATATTTACAATTGAAGAAAATCTGGAACTTAAAGCTACTGTTTACAAGGCAACACCGAGGTCATAATTTTCAATACAAATGTCAACACAGTTCTCCTGTATGGGGCAGAAACCTGGAGAACTACTAAAGCCATCAATCAGAAGATACAGGTGTTTATTAACAGTTGTGTACGTTAAATACTTTTGATCCGTTGGCCGGACACTATTAGCAACAACGTACTGTGGGAGAGAACAAACCAGATTGCAGCGGAGGAAGAAATCAGGAAGAAGCGTTGGAAGTTGATGAGACACACATTGAGGAAAGCACCCAACTATATCACAAGGCATGTTCTCGCTTTAAATCCTTAAGGCCAAAGGAGAATTTGAAGATTTAAGAACAAATTACACCGAGAAATGGAGACATACATGAAAAGAATGAACATAAAGACACATCCTGGATTCCCTTGTTAACAACTATTCATCTATGCTTATAATATTAAATTTATCTTCTTTAACAGGAGACTTCATTATTTAGTTCAGATTACAAATACATTTCTCTGCATTTGCAGTTATGGTAAATTGAGATAAACAGTTCACCACCACCAACAACAACAACAACAAAAAATTATATCAGAGGATTATAATGATGATAATAATAATAATCCGTCTATAAAATTAATTTTCTCTATATCTTCTCATTCAAATGAATAAACATTCTAATTACTATGACTATTATCAATAGTTTCTTTTGTTTTTTTTTCTCTCTCTCTTTTAATTTAAAGAGAAAAAAAGGAGTAAAACAATCAACCTGATAATGAGTTTGTCTTATAATCAATTAACTATCTATCTAAACCAACATTATTCATTTATGATGAGATTGTTCTTGATATTTTGATATTCCCACAAACACACACACACACACTGAGACATACATACATACATATACACAAATTAATAACGCTTCTTCATTTATATCATGTGTGGTAATGAAAGGCAATAATGACAGCAATGATGATGACGAAGAAGAAGAAGAAGATGATGATGATGATGGTGATTATGTTGATGATGATCATGACGATGATAACAAATATTCAGTGAATTATACATAGATATCTACACTTCATAAACAAAAGAATGAAAAAGAAGGGGAATTTAATTATGATTTATTTATATTTGTGACAATGAAAGATAAGCTAAACGATACTCTAATTATACGGAATAGTCTATCAGTTGTTTCTTCTTACTAAAAAAAAACAAAAGAAAAGAAAAATTGGTTAGAATATGTATGTAATTTTAAGTGTCTAATTGTATTTTTATGAAGTAGGTACATTTCTGAATAGACTAAAAAACAATAATAGTTTCTAGTCTCATTTATCAATTTTTTGATTGAGACCATGAACGAATTGATGGTACATCACCATTGAAAACGTAGAAGCACTCAGTAGCCGTTTCGTCTTATTGCAAGACTCCTCAACAGTGCGTATTCACGATCTTACCTCACGGATTTCAAACACAGGACCTTCGGTCTCACGCAAGAACGCTTAACTTCTAGACCACTAAGCTGACCAGCATCCAACGGTGTTAATGTTTGACCTCAACCAATCCACGAAATTGAGCGATCATCTCCCATTCTACTGAGGTAGATACATTTCTCTACTTGATATGGATTAACTCCACTGGTCACGGCTTCTCACTAGAACTCTGAGAATTCCCTCACGAAGCTAGTCACTAGTGAGCACATGACAATTATCAGTAACTGTTATAGCCCAAAACCGCCAATCAGAAGCAGCGAATTATCGATCGGACCAAGGACGAGTAAAACAAGTACGAGTAGCCTAGAGTCCTGATTAGTCCTGCCTTCCGCCTAGCCCAGCCACTTGAGTTCAGAACACCAGTCTCAGCCTCTGCAACACGCATCCTCATATTTCAAACATACTGAAGTTATATACCAATCAAACAAACCACAACGTACCATAAAATATGAAACAACATTTGTACAAGAATTACCCAGATGTGGCTGTAAATGAGGGAGGCAGTGACTAATAGACAGGGAATAATTCAAGAAAGAAAAGTCGTATAATAACAGTTTATATATATATATATATATATATATATATATATATATATTCTCAAAATAATAATTACAGAATTCATGCCAGTCTATAAGCATAAATAGCTTGATATCTAATGAATTCAGTATTAAGAATGGCTAAACACGTAAAAACTCCGCCTGGAGTACCTCCGAAGGCTACTCCCAGTCCCAAGCCCGAATAAAGGAGGAAGGTTGGGCATGGAATTAGCATCCCCATCCCGTAGAAAACTAACTCACTTAAAAACGTTAACCAGAAAAAATTATTCAAACCTTTTAAACTCTGCCCTGGGAGTCAGAAGGTCTTCATTTAGAAGAATTATGACGCCTCATGATGAAAGCCGAATTCCTTCGGAAGTTACGAGGCCGATGCCCCTTCTGACAACCAGAGCAACCATTTATTTAGGTACATGGAATGTTCGTACAATGTGGGACACCGGAAGAGCCTTCCAAATTGCTGCAGAAATGAGAAGATACAACCTAGAGGTACTTGGGATCAGTGAAACACATTGGACACAAGTTGGACAACAACGACTAACTACAGGAGAGCTCCTGTTATACTCCGGCCATGAAGAAGAAAATGCCCCACATACACAAGGAGTTGCATTGATGCTGTCCAAACAAGCGCAAAATGCGCTTATAGGATGGGAATCTCATGGACCAAGGATCATCAAAGCCTCCTTCAAAACAAAGAAAGAGGGCATTTCAATGAACATCATCCAATGCTATGCGCCTACCAACGACTACAATGAAGACGCTAAAGATCAATTCTACAATAGGCTGCAGTCAATCGTCGAGAAGTGCCCAACAAAGGACCTGACCATTCTGATGGGAGATTTCAACGCCAAGGTTGGAACGGACAACACTGGATATGAAGACATCATGGGACGACACGGACTGGGAGAAAGGAACGAAAATGGTGAGAGATTTGCAAATCTATGTGCCTTCAATAAGCTGGTCATAGGCGGCACCATATTCCCACATAAACGCATACACAAAACCACATGGACTTCACCGGATCACACCACGCAAAACCAAATCGACCATATTTGCATCAACAAAACGTTCAGGAGGACTATAGAGGACGTGAGAACCAAGAGAGGAGCTGATATAGCATCAGATCATCACTTGCTGGTCGCCAAGATGAAATTGAAACTCAAGAAGCACTGGACAACGGGGCGGACAATATCACAAAAGTTCAATACGGCCTTTCTTCAGGATACTAACAAACTCAACAAATTCAAGATAGTCCTCAGCAACAAGTTCCAGGCCTTTCATGATCTACTCAATGGAGAAGGAACTACTGTGGAGAGCAACTGGAAGGGGATCAAAGAGGCAATCACTTCAACATGTCATGAGGTCCTGGGTCACAAGAAGCACCATCACAAGGAATGGATCACTGTTGATACACTGGATAAGATTCAAGAAAGGAGGAACAAGAAGGCAGCAATCAATACCAGTCGAACAAGAGCAGAAAAAGCCAAGGCACAAGCTGAATACACAGAAGTAAACAAACAAGTGAAGAGGAGCATCAGAACCGACAAACGTAAATATGTGGAAGATTTAGCAACGACGGCGGAAAAGGCTGCAAGAGAAGGAAACATGAGACAACTGTATGACACGACAAAGAAACTCTCTGGAAATCGCCGCAAACCAGAACGACCAGTGAAAAGCAAGGAAGGCGAGGTAATCACCAACATTGAAGAGCAACAAAACAGGTGGGTAGAACACTTCAAAGAACTCTTGAATCGACCAGCTCCACTGAACCCACCCAACATCGAAGCAGCACCCACGGACCTCCCAATCAATGTTGGCCCACCAACAATTGAAGAAATCAGCATGGCCATCAGACAAATCAAGAGTGGCAAAGCAGCAGGACCGGACAACATTCCAGCAGAGGCACTAAAAGCAGACGTAGCATTGCCTGCAAGGATACTCCACATTCTCTTCAATAAGATTTGGGATGAGGAACAAGTACCAAAAGACTGGAAAGAAGGACTTCTGATCAAAATACCAAAGAAAGGCGATCTCAGCAAGTGTGAGAACTACAGGGGTATTGTTGAACAGGATGAAGAACTGCGTAGACGCCCAACTTCGTGACCAACAGGCAGGATTCCGTAAGGATAGATCGTGTACCGACCAAATCGCAACACTACGCATCATTTTGGAACAATCAATTGAATGGAATTCATCACTCTACATCAACTTCATTGGCTACGAAAAAGTATTTGATAGCGTGGACAGAACAACACTATGGAAACTTCTTCGACACTACGGCGTGTCTCAGAAGATAGTCAATATCATACAGAGTTCATATGATGGATTACACTACGAAATCGTGCATGGAGGACAGCCGACTAACTCGTTCGAAGTAAAGACCGGTGTGAGACAAGGCTAATTACTCGCACCCTTTCTTTTTCTCCTGACGATCGACTGAATCATGAAGACGTCAATATCTGAAGGGAGGCATGGGATACAGTAGGCAGGTAGGATGCAGCTGGACGATCTAGACTTCACAGATGATCTGGCTATTCTATTGCAAACGCGACGACCAATGTAGCAGCAGCCTCATCAGCAGTTGGTCTCAATATACACAAATGGAAAAGCAAGATTCTCCGATACAACACAGAATGCACCAATCGAATCACTCTTGACGGAGAAAATTTGCAAGATGTGAAAACCTTTACATAGCTGGACGACGTCGTTGATGAACGCGGTGGATCTGATGCAGATGTGAAGACGTGGATCAGTAAAGCAAGAGTAGCATATTTACAATTGAAGAACATCTACAACTCAAAACAACTGTCCACAAGCCAACACCGAGGTCAGAATTTTCAATACAAATGTCAACACAATTCTACTGTATGGGGCAGAAACTTGGAGAATTACGAAAGATGTCATCCAGAGGATAAAAGTGTTTATTAACAGTTGTCTTCGCAAAATACTTCGAATTCGTTGGTCAGACACTATCAACAACACCCTACAATGGGAGAGAACAAACCAGATTGCAGTGGAGGAAGAAATCAGGAAGAAGCGTTGGAAGTTGATGAGACACACATTGAGGAAATCACCCAACTGCGTCACAAGATAAGCCTCAAATGGAATCCTCAACGCTAAGCAAAGGACAGAAGTAAGACCAAAGAACACATTATCCCGGGAAATGGAAATATACATGAGGAAAATGAACAAGAATTGGATGGAACTAGAAAAGAAGGCCCAGGACAGAGTGAGTTGGAGAATGCTGGTCGGAAGCCTATACTCCATTAGGAGTAACATGCGTAAGTAAGTAAGTAAGTAAACATGTGAAGTTCCTATTATTTCACTAGTGAAATAAGAGACATTAACAGAGGAGCATTATGCATCAATAAAGTGGACAAAGAATGGGAGTGATTTTATCTTACGGATAGATTGTGGTAGATTATTCCAGAGTCTGAAAAATTTACTGTTATACTAATTCATATTTAGAGTGATGATTTAGAATGGGTTTGTTTCACTAGTGACAAGGAGTTATGAATAGTGTAATTAGAAGTTTCTGCATTTTGAATTACTTAGAATGTTATCAAATATTATGAACCTTTCTTACTGATAAAATTGGATCCAAATAGAAACATAAGCCTTTAAGAATCGATAATAAGATATATTGTATTAAATTCCTACGTAACAAAGATATTTAACATTTCTATTGAAGTATCTAGAAGGATCCGAAACTATTCATAATGACTGGTTAGATTACCCAAATGGTCTTTACGGTTTAAAATAACACCTAGATATGATGGAGTTTAATTCTCTGAGCTCAGAGAACAAAACTCCATCAAAATCATCCACCTGAGCTACAAATCTTCTCCACCATCTCAACACTTAGATATATTGGTGAAACATTTTATTCAAATGATGAACACCCAAATAAAAACTGCTTTATACTAAATGTTAAATAAGTAATAACCAGTTTTGTGCTTATCCTATTCTTGATGTCAACTAACTACTATTTATCAGTCTGTAATATGACAACTAGTTTAACTCTGATAACCCTATTTATAAACGTTAGGTTGTTTGAAAGAACAGATATAATACTTGTTATAAAAATGCATATACAGTCTTGAAGGAACTAATACTTCTTTTAAAGAGAGTAAGAACGAAGATTGGTGCAGAATCAAATAAATTCATTTTATTTCATTAGGTTCGTATCAGCTACTTACAATCTAAAATATTTTAATACTCAAAGTTATTACAGATATTACAGATACGATATCTCCATGACACAGGACATCAAGTCGATACACTGAAGTCTTTAATGGTGGATAATAAATAAATAAACTTCAATATTTTATAATTTGCCGAAGCGATAATGATCAAACGTCCAAAACTAGATCTATGTATCCAAAAAGAGGCATTAGTCTTTCTTTGCCTTGGTAACATTACAACCCTTTTCATCTATTACATCATTCATTATTTCAACTCTGTCTAGGGTTTAACTACATCATTGTCATTGTTTTCTTCAATTCATAACTGACTGATCTCGATTTATATCTTCCTTTACTACCGCTAATCTGTTTTCAGTAGCCTCATTACATAATCATCTAATGAGTTCTAATCACTAGTTCAATGTTCTGGAACTTTCATTCTCAAACTTTGTTTACCCGAAACAAAATGTTTTATGACTTTATTGACTCTATTACAATCTTTACTGAATCAGGATACCTATATTCATCATTAGTCACCCTCATATGTATAAGTATGTCAATATCTGTAATACGGTTGACTTTCAAATATTGTAGGTTGTAAGTAACTGATGAGAACCTAACAAAATAAAATGAATTAATATTATTCTGAATCAATCTTTGTTCTTGTTCTCTTTAAAATAATAAAAGGAACTATATGTATGTAATACTTCATTAATGGGATTGTAACCAACACTACACTAGTGTTACAGTATGAGACATAATAGTTGACTATAGATACTAAATTCTACTGTCCACTTGACAAACTTTAATCTCACATGGGGTTTTGTGGAGATTTTAGAAATTTCACTGGTTGAAATCATGAGTCAGTTGAAGCTAGACCACGATGGAAAACATGGAAGCACTGGACGGCCGTTTCGTCCTAGTATGGAACTCCTCAGCAGTGCGCATCCACAATCCCATGAGATTCGAACCCAGGATCTATCAGTCTCACACCAGGCGCTTAACCAACTAGACCACTGAGCCGGCCGGCATCAAACGGTGTTAATGTCTAACTTCACCCAATCCACAAAGTTTTGCCACTGTACACCATTGTCTTCAGTTAGTTGATATCTCACAACAGACCTGATTGAACTCCACTGGTAAAGACTTCTCACTAAAACCTCACGAGTATCTCTTGAAGTCAGTCACGTGTGAGCGAGGCTGACAGGTCCTGGGTTGGAATCTCGTGGGATTGTGAATGTTCACTGCTGAGTAGTCCCACAATAGGACGAAACGGTCGTCCAGTGCTTCCAGGTTTTCCATGGTGGTCTAGCTTTAATTGACTCATGATTTCAACCAGTGAAACTTTAATCTATTGTCCTGAGTTAGTTCGGATTTCTGAATAGTATTCACCTGCGATGCTTCCACATTAGTTTTGGGTATATTTGATAACAAAAAAGGGATTGATACTTGAAATTTTCTGTCCTTATATTATCATTATTATAATATTCTTTAATAACTGATATCAACTGTGGTACCATTGAAGACCAAGAAGCATTAGATAGTTGTTTTTTTCCTAAAATGAAACTTCTTAACAATGTTCGTCATTATATCAGATTCATGTTTAGTCACCCATAATTGCATATTATGATTACTCCAAATACTTATATGAATTGATAATGACAATAGAATATGTCTTAAAAGTTTACATAATGTTTAAGTTTCCGGTTTGTCTTTATTTTATCAAATTCAGGCATTGTCTGTTTGATATCTATGTATAAATTTAAAGAATTTTCAAACAGTAATTAGATATGACATAAATATTATTAATCAACATATCCTCACTGGTGACTAGTTCCAAGAGGTATTTCCGGGAGTTCTAGTGAGAAACAGTGACCAGTGGAGTTCAACCGGGTCAGTTGTGAGATAGTAACTCACTGATGACAATGGTGGATTATGGCACAATTTCGTGGATTATATGAAGTCAGACATTAACACTACTGGATGCCGTCTCAGTGGTCTAGAATTTAAGCCTACACGCGCGAGACTGATAGGTCCTGTTTTGGAATCTCGGGAAGTGGGATTGTGGATGTTCACTGCTGAGTAGTCCCACAATAGGACGAAACGGTCGTCCAGTGCTTCCAGGTTTTCCATGGTGGTCTAGCTTTAATTGACTCATGATTTCAACCAGTGAAACTTTAATCTATTGTCCTGAGTTAGTTCGGATTTCTGAATAGTATTCACCTGCGATGCTTCCACATTAGTTTTGGGTATATTTGATAACAAAAAAGGGATTGATACTTGAAATTTTCTGTCCTTATATTATCATTATTATAATATTCTTTAATAACTGATATCAACTGTGGTACCATTGAAGACCAAGAAGCATTAGATAGTTGTTTTTTTCCTAAAATGAAACTTCTTAACAATGTTCGTCATTATATCAGATTCATGTTTAGTCACCCATAATTGCATATTATGATTACTCCAAATACTTATATGAATTGATAATGACAATAGAATATGTCTTAAAAGTTTACATAATGTTTAAGTTTCCGGTTTGTCTTTATTTTATCAAATTCAGGCATTGTCTGTTTGATATCTATGTATAAATTTAAAGAATTTTCAAACAGTAATTAGATATGACATAAATATTATTAATCAACATATCCTCACTGGTGACTAGTTCCAAGAGGTATTTCCGGGAGTTCTAGTGAGAAACAGTGACCAGTGGAGTTCAACCGGGTCAGTTGTGAGATAGTAACTCACTGATGACAATGGTGGATTATGGCACAATTTCGTGGATTATATGAAGTCAGACATTAACACTACTGGATGCCGTCTCAGTGGTCTAGAATTTAAGCCTACACGCGCGAGACTGATAGGTCCTGTTTTGGAATCTCGGGAAGTGGGATTGTGGATGTTCACTGCTGAGTAGTCCCACAATAGGACGAAACGGTCGTCCAGTGCTTCCAGGTTTTCCATGGTGGTCTAGCTTTAATTGACTCATGATTTCAACCAGTGAAACTTTAATCTATTGTCCTGAGTTAGTTCGGATTTCTGAATAGTATTCACCTGCGATGCTTCCACATTAGTTTTGGGTATATTTGATAACAAAAAAGGGATTGATACTTGAAATTTTCTGTCCTTATATTATCATTATTATAATATTCTTTAATAACTGATATCAACTGTGGTACCATTGAAGACCAAGAAGCATTAGATAGTTGTTTTTTTCCTAAAATGAAACTTCTTAACAATGTTCGTCATTATATCAGATTCATGTTTAGTCACCCATAATTGCATATTATGATTACTCCAAATACTTATATGAATTGATAATGACAATAGAATATGTCTTAAAAGTTTACATAATGTTTAAGTTTCCGGTTTGTCTTTATTTTATCAAATTCAGGCATTGTCTGTTTGATATCTATGTATAAATTTAAAGAATTTTCAAACAGTAATTAGATATGACATAAATATTATTAATCAACATATCCTCACTGGTGACTAGTTCCAAGAGGTATTTCCGGGAGTTCTAGTGAGAAACAGTGACCAGTGGAGTTCAACCGGGTCAGTTGTGAGATAGTAACTCACTGATGACAATGGTGGATTATGGCACAATTTCGTGGATTATATGAAGTCAGACATTAACACTACTGGATGCCGTCTCAGTGGTCTAGAATTTAAGCCTACACGCGCGAGACTGATAGGTCCTGTTTTGGAATCTCGGGAAGTGGGATTGTGGATGTTCACTGCTGAGTAGTCCCACAATAGGACGAAACGGTCGTCCAGTGCTTCCAGGTTTTCCATGGTGGTCTAGCTTTAATTGACTCATGATTTCAACCAGTGAAACTTTAATCTATTGTCCTGAGTTAGTTCGGATTTCTGAATAGTATTCACCTGCGATGCTTCCACATTAGTTTTGGGTATATTTGATAACAAAAAAGGGATTGATACTTGAAATTTTCTGTCCTTATATTATCATTATTATAATATTCTTTAATAACTGATATCAACTGTGGTACCATTGAAGACCAAGAAGCATTAGATAGTTGTTTTTTTCCTAAAATGAAACTTCTTAACAATGTTCGTCATTATATCAGATTCATGTTTAGTCACCCATAATTGCATATTATGATTACTCCAAATACTTATATGAATTGATAATGACAATAGAATATGTCTTAAAAGTTTACATAATGTTTAAGTTTCCGGTTTGTCTTTATTTTATCAAATTCAGGCATTGTCTGTTTGATATCTATGTATAAATTTAAAGAATTTTCAAACAGTAATTAGATATGACATAAATATTATTAATCAACATATCCTCACTGGTGACTAGTTCCAAGAGGTATTTCCGGGAGTTCTAGTGAGAAACAGTGACCAGTGGAGTTCAACCGGGTCAGTTGTGAGATAGTAACTCACTGATGACAATGGTGGATTATGGCACAATTTCGTGGATTATATGAAGTCAGACATTAACACTACTGGATGCCGTCTCAGTGGTCTAGAATTTAAGCCTACACGCGCGAGACTGATAGGTCCTGTTTTGGAATCTCGGGAAGTGGGATTGTGGATGCTCACTGCTGAGTAGTCCCACAACAGGACGAAACGGTCATCTAGTGCTTCCAGGTTTTTCATAGTGGTCTAGCTTCAAATGACTCATAATCTTAACTATTGATATAAATATTATCGTTTAGTAATTATCAATGTTACTATGATGATTAAACTGAAAGAAAGGTGATTATGTAATGTGAACTTTGATACTCTGGATGTAGACTGATGAAATACTAAACAAATAACACAAATTCCTATAACTAAGTAAAAAAAAAGGCATGATGTCTGATTACCGAAATGTAAGTAACAAAAATATTGTCAAAGAGATACCAAAAAAAGAAGAAAAAAGAAAACAAAAGCATAATGACATAAATGTTTTTATCAAACATATAGTTATGTTACAATTTGAAATGAATTACGTAATTTCAAAGTTCTAGTTCAGTGTTACATTGTTTATTGGATTATGTCATCAATTGTCGGAATTTTCTAAAATTCTAACTGAATAAAGATTAAGTTCTTATTAATTTTTTTATAACTAACGTAAGCTAGTCATATAGACTTGTATTACAACCGATTAGTAGCATAATGAAGTTCGAGTGAAAATGTTATCAATAAATATGTATTGTTTGCAGTTTACTTAATAAGTTTGATACCCCTAGAGACCCTGGTACAGCCAAGGGTGAGGAGAGTTAGTTCTCCCTCTCGAAATGCTCTCACATGGTCACGCGTATACAGCCACTACCAGGGAAGTCCTACTCGCTACCTTCTCGCGGCAATACTGTTGTTTATGAAATTGAGAGGATGGAAATCGAATGTCCGGCACTTTAACTGGGTTGGTGGACACGGAGTCCACCTAGGGGAGTTGGAGAACCGTGATTTCAAACCAATGCTACACATGGGATCCAATATGCTGAGGGAATAAATGGCGTATGAACCAATTATTAGTTACCGGCTATCATGGGACTGCATCTCCTTACGCTGCTCCAGTGCCTTGTGGATCAGACCTTCAGGTCGAAGGCTACGGGTGTGGTCCCCTAAGGAAACTACGTGCTTCGGTTTGGGCACCCGGGCAGTATCACAGCTCTCACACGAATCAAGTGAAATTGTGTGGTGCATATGCATCTGATGCCCACTTGTATTCAAACAAATAAATAAATAAATGAAAATTTTGATAATGGGAAACACAATGTAGAACATAATTGTCTGACAAACTATTGTAGATCATTGGAAAATTCAACATTGTTCGAATTGAAGGCAGCAGGTGATGAAAGCTCTTAGAATATTAAAACGAAACACACATAAGGGTTAATTTAAATTCCCATAACAATAGTAAAGTTATTGTGATAGAAATGCTTAGACTAGTTGTTAAATTTGACTTTGATCTAATTTGAAGGTCGAATCAACATAGTACAATTATGTTGTTGAAATGACATAGATATCACTGTCATTATTGAATATAACTGAAAATAATGACCGCGAAATCTGGACTTAATGTTTACTGCCAGAACTGTTGATAGTACGTACAACTTCATCTTGAGTGATCGATGTTTATTGTCAAGGATTCTTAAATGAGGTTGAATTAATCATAAAATTGTCTCTTGTTGATGATGATGACTAATTTTACAAGGTAAACTTATAATATTTTGGAATAATTTAAATTTTTAAATTCACTTGATATTGCTTACTTGAATCTTCCCATTGATGTTTAGCACTACAATTGATCATTCTCTCATTGGCATATGTGTATCCTGTGCGGATTGTCACGATATTGCCTTAGTTCACAAGCATTCTAAGCAAAGATGTATAGTGGTTAGCAGTGGTGTTCAGGATGCGCGTTTCGCCCTACTTGGGACTAATCAACTGGATGTACCTGCATCTCAGAGTTAATGTTCACTCTGGAACTCGAACTCAGTTCCGTTCGCTTCAAAGGCCATTTCGCTATCCACTTAGCTAGGGAGTCCTGATAGCCACTTGCTTGTCCAATGGAGTGAAGTTTAAATCCACTTGGTGTTGTTTTACTTGTAACTTACCATTGTTAGTTCGGACTGCAATTGACTAGTGTCATGTTGGCATATGTTCATACTGTGCATATTTCATCGGTATTACACTAATTCACAATTATTATAAGCGAAGATGTATAATGGCTATCAGCGGAATAAAGGATGCTCAGTCCTAAACATCAATGGGAAGATTCAAGTAAATAATACCAAATGAATTTAAAGTTTCACCCCATTTCACAGGCAAGTGGCTATCAGGACTTGTTAGCTAAGTGAATAACTTGATAGCGTTTGAAGCAGAAAATACTGAGTTCGAATTCCGGAGTGAACATCAATTCTGAGGTGGAAGTACATCCAGCTGACAAGTCCCAGATATGACGAAACATGAGTCCTGAATTCCATTGCAAATCACTATTTATCTTTCCTCGGAATTTCAATTTTTATTCATAAACTATATTATTATGACCTATAAATTAATATGCTATTGGGCGGCCTATGCTCTTCCATGAAGGGTAACAATCATAAATGAACGGAAAAATAAAGTAATTATTGAATATATAAGAAGAGATGTACATACACCTTTGTATATTCAACCATTACAACTGAATCAAATAATTTGTTTTAACTAACTAACTAACTAACTAACTAACTAACTAACTAACTAACTAACTAACTAACTAACTAACTAACTAACTAACTAACTAACTAACTAACTAACTAACTAACTAACTAACTAACTAACTAACTAACTAACTAACTAACTAACTAACTAACTAACTAACTAACTAACTAACTAACTAACTAACTAACTAACTAACTAACTAACTAACTAACTAACTAACTAACTAACTAACTAACTAACTAACTAACTAACTAACTAACTAACTAACTAACTAACTAACTAACTAACTAACTAACTAACTAACTAACTAACTAACTAACTAACTAACTAACTAACTAACTAACTAACTAACTAACTAACTAACTAACTAACTAACTAACTAACTAACTAACTAACCAACTAACTAACTGAGATATCAGTATTCATCTTAAGTAGATTCTCATCACTTCCTTTTTACACCACTTTGGTTTATTTCAATTTTTTTTTCTTAGAAAGAAATATACATTAAAATTTATGTTTCATTAGTATGAACATTAAACAATCTATACAAGTTTGTTCTATAAATTTGGGGAAAAGTACCCAGATATGAAGAGATGTACTGCAATGATACATATATATATAAGTCAATTACATTTTTATTACATTTTTCAACTGTTTACCTTAGTATTAGTTTATCATATGATTCTAATATACCCAATAAACAAGGTATGTCTTAAAATAAATAAAACAGAATAAATATTTATGTCCATTCATTTTAATTACAAAATTAATTTGTTCAATCAAAGATAATAAAAGAAGAAAAAAAAAGAATAAACTAATAACATGATGATGACTAGCAATGGAATCCGACATATGTATGTTTCGTCTTATTTGGGACTCATCAATTGAATGGATGAAAAGTGTATCTTGAATTTTACTACTAGTTAACATTCATTTTTGCTTATAATAATTATAACTTGGGAAATATGGAGGCAGTCGACACAGGATGTATATATATATATATATATATATATATATATATATATATATATATATACTGATATGGCAACTGATCAATTGCAGTCTTTAACATTCATAGGAAGATTTAAACAAACAGAACAAAAATGAATTATTAACATGATTATCAGAATGGGTTTTGTGGAGATTTTTTAGAAATTTCACTGGTTGAAATCATGAGTCAATTGAAGCTAGACTACCATGGAAAACCTGGAAGCACTGGACCAACCAGTGAAATTTCTTCCTCTACTACTACTACTACTACTACTTCTTCTTCTTCTTCAATTTCTAACTACGTCATGGGGTAGCAAACTAAGTCTTATTCATCTAACCATCTGTCAGTAGAGGTAGTTTGTTATAATAAACTTTTATAAATTAAACTGAACAGCATAAAATGATAGGTATATCAAGATACCAGCTGTTTTAATAAATATTCTTATTTCAATTGAAGAAAAACGCTGTTCAATAAGAATACTATACAGTATTTTTTTAATCATCATTTGGGTGAGACAATGATTTATAGATGGCCTCTAAATGCGTTGGTACAGCTGAAAGAGGAGAGAGTCAGCTACCCCTCTTCAAATACTCTCACATGACCACGCGTATACAAACACTGACAGGGAAGTTTTACTCACTGCCTTCTCGCGGCATTACTGTTGTTTACGAAATTGAGAGGATGAAAAACGATGGTGGAGAAAATCTGAATATTAGGTGGATGATTCTGATGGAGCTTCGTTCTCTGAGATAGATGGTAGATAGAAGTCCCTAATTTAAAGTTTGTGCTAATGATGTCGTTCAGAAGAACGATGAAAACTCAAAGACCAAACCATCCAGCTCAGAGAACAAAACTTCATCAAAAGGATGAAAAGCGAATGTCCGGCGCTTTAGACGCGTTGATGGGTACTGAAGGTTCACCTAGGGGACTTACAAAAACCGTGATTCCAAACCAATGGTGGACATGGGCTCTAGTATCCTGAGGGAACAAAAGGTGCATGAAAAGGTTATTGATCACAGGCTACCATGAGACCGCATTCGCTTACGTTGCTCCACTGCCTTATGCATTAGACCTTCATGCCAAAGGCTTGGGAGGTGGACCCCTCAAGAAAACCACCTGTTTCGATCTAGGCACCCGGACAGTATCCCAGCTACCACTCAAATCGAATGATTTATGTGACATATCTATTTGGTGCCTCCTTATGCCAATGTTTGTATGTTTTGAGCAAATGAGCGACAATAAAGTGACCTTGAGAATGTCGTCGTAATGTGTCCGTAAACCAGTTAAGGTTAGGAACTAACATCATCTAAAATGCCAAAACGTTATTTAGCCAAATGGATGGGTGAATTTTCACCGAAATCCAAAACCTATTATTTTATATCTGATTAGTCTGTTCATAAATTATAGTCTCTTTACCATTTGTTATACTTTTAGATCACTTAGGGTAATAAAGTATACTTTTAAGAAATCATTTCAATAAAATCATGGTTAGTTTAAATTCATGGTATTATTCAATTGTTCTATATGTAACTACTGATCGCTATGAATTGATCATTAACACTTATAACTAGTAAATTACTTTAATCAAATGGAAATGAAGCATTTCCACTTCATTATTGAACTTTTTATAAGAT
This sequence comes from Schistosoma mattheei, assembly GCA_944470405.2. Taxonomy (NCBI): domain Eukaryota; kingdom Metazoa; phylum Platyhelminthes; class Trematoda; order Strigeidida; family Schistosomatidae; genus Schistosoma; species Schistosoma mattheei. Next base: position 42,932,696 of record OX103945.1, read on the forward strand.
ATTCTCATGGCTCCCAAATGCATTGGTACGGCCGATAATGGGGAGAGTCCGCTCTCCCTCTCGAAATGCTCTCACATGGCCACGCGTATACAGCCTCTATCAGAGAAGTCCTACTCACTGCGGAGGGTGTTGTTTACGGAATTGAGAGGACGAAAAGTGAATGTCCGGCGCTTTAACCGGATTCCAAACCAATGGTGCACATGGGCTCCAGTATCCTGAGGGAACAAATGGCGTATGAACCAATCGTTTGTCACCGGCTATCATGGGACTGCATCTCCTCATGCTACTCCAGTGCCTTGTGAATCGACCTTCAGTCGAAGGCTCGGGGAGTGGCCCCCTAAGAAAACCAGCTGCTGTTTGGCACTCGGGCAGTATCACAGCTCTCACATGAATCAAATGAGATTCATGTGGCGCATATATATTTGGTGCCTCCTTGTACCAATATCTATGTGTTAAAATAATAATAATAATTAATAACATTTATAAGGGTTACTTGAACCGTAAAGTTTAAGTTGGTATATAACCCACATAATCTAGGACTGAAAACAATTTACGTTTCAATTAAACTGTAATTATGCTCATAAGTAAAAGATGGATGGTGGCTAGTAGTGAAATATAGGATGCGTGTTTCGTCCTATTTAGGACTCATCAACTTGTTGTACTTACATCAAATATTTAAGTAAAGAGATTGCAAATCAATATGAACCAAGAGTTATGTGAAAACGTTATTCAATAATTTGTTATTGTTAAACAAATTGTACAGATTTTATATTCATATAAATTTTAATCGACGTAACTATTTCCGTTACATAAAAGATGTTTTTGTGCAAAACGGATATGGATTGGTCAATCTCTCAAAGAAAAATTAATTATTTTAGCTTTAATTTAATAGTTGAATTCATGAGACAGTGTAAACTAGGCTACCATTAAAAACCTGAAAGCACTCAATGACCATTTAGTTCCCGTGTGCGACTCCTCAGCAGTGCGCATTCACGATTCATCCCAATGGGATTCGAACCCAGGGCCTATTACTCTCGCGCGCCAATATGTAACCTTTAGACCACTGAGTTAATTGGTCTTGGGTTCGAATCTCGCGAGGCGAGATCGTGAGTGAGCATTGCTGAGGAGTCCCATATCAGAATGAAACGGCTGTCCAGTGATTTCAGGTTTTCCATGGTGGTCTAAGTTTAATTGATTTATGAATTCAACTATTAAATTATTAAAATCTCCACAAAACGCTTTTCTTATAATATCCTAACTTTACCAAAATAATATCTTGATCTGAAAAATATCAGAAAATTCTATGTAGTACAAACTATAAATATCACTTTATTGAATGTCATAGTAAGCAACTGGAGTACAATAATTGTGAACTTCAAAGTTTAATTTATTAAACCAAAATGAATGTAGACCATGTCTTGGTTCAGTCCTAGCCCATTCATGTTTGAATAAGCATTGATTGTTTAACTATGGACTCTATGATGATTTGGTGTTGTTAATTGCTTATTGTAACAGTTCTGTTCGGTCATACTGACAAGAATAAATGATCTTTAAGTTTTTACTGTGCAAAAATATCTCTATTCGATAGCTGTAAGCTCAAGAACAGAACACATATATCTAGGCGAAACTGTATAGTCGATTTTACTGAGGTGTATTTTAATATTGTATTTATTGCAAACAATAATATCTTTAGCGATAAAGCTTATTTATAATAAAGAGGGAGGTTATAGATAATGGCAATAAATACATCATACTTTGCCTTACCTAACAGACGATTTAGAACGTACGCTATTAATATATATATATTTACAAAATGTTTGTGGATGATGTAAGTCGTACAGTTGTCTCATGGACTCTGGAATCATTTCTCCAATCCGCTAAAACCTTAACTTCTAATCCAGTTTCTTTTCCAGATCCCTTGAGAAACCTTATCCTTCCAATATATATAAACAAACATGAATTGATAACCACCCAATACACCTTCAAATGTACTCAAGCTCATTTTTATTCAAATTTATGCTAATTAAGTATAATCTTTTCAATTTTGTCTATCAAATATACAATAGAAGTGAATAAATATGAATCAGGATTGTGGATATGCACTACTGAGTAGTCACCTACTTGGACGAAACAACCATCCAGTACTTCCATATTTTTTCCATGATTGTCTAGCTTCAATGGACTCATGAATTCAACGATTAACAATTACAATCATATCTAAACAAGTAAACCCTTCTTTGATGGAAGTTGTCAAATTACTTTTTGTAACTAAAATTAAATCACTGTCAAATGAGTCATTAGTCTTATATCAACATCAAAATCATGATTAGCTTAAGGATAAATAAAGACAAGTATTTTGTTTGCCCATTAGTACTATATATAATGAATCATTTGAGGAAGATTATAATATTACTAAAGAACATCATGTTATATCCAATTGATGTATTAGTTATCTTTTCATATGATAAAGTAACAAATAGTTATAGTCAATAGAATTTGAACATATTGACATTTCCCATGGGCTTTAATGCAGAATAATTTTGTTCTCAATCAATCTGTCTACATAATTGTTCTTCATATTGAAATTAAATATTTTAGTAGAATGTTGAAGTAGTCATGTGTGTATTCTTTTATACTGGATTAATTACTGTCACTCTGGTAATAAGGTTTACTCTTTCAATTTATATTAATGTTAAGAAATAGGTGTGTGTGTGTGTGTGTTTGTGTGCAGTTAGATGCACATACCTGAAATAAAGTTTATATGAGTAAATGAAAAGCATATTTAAATGAGTTTAGAAGAAGCATTAAACTTATGCAATGTGTTATCTAGTTTTACCTACCTTTAAGTTAAGTTAACATTTGACAAGATATAATACAATGACTAATTCTTATCATAAGTAACATTTATGAAAAAAACTAAATATTTATAAAATGAAATTAAAACATAAATGATTAGAATAGGATAACTATATTAGATTTATGATTGAAATTATGAATACCATTGAAAATCTGAAAGCATTCGATGGCCATTTCGTCTTAGTATAGGACTCTTCTTACAATACTGAAACAGTGAAGTTAATCCATATCAGATAGAGACAAGTATCTACCTCAGACAATGAATGAATTGTTGCGCAACTATTCATGGATTAATGGAAGTTAGATATCAACACCGTTGGATGCCTCCTCAGTTGTCTAGAGGTTAAGCATTTGGGCCTGAGACCGAAGATTATGGGTTTGGATCCTATATGCGGAGACATGGATGCTCACTGCTGAGGAGTCCTACAATAGAACAAAACGTCCGTCCAGTGCTTCTGAGTTTCAATGGTGGTCTATTACTACAACCTCTACAAACCTCATTCTGATATTAAAATATCAACTGAAATTAATAAGGGTAAATCATTCTGAGATAAATCTGGAGGATATGTCCACTTGATAGACGGTTGAAAACCTTAAACCTAGATTTAATTCTCTGGGCATTTTGTGACTTCATCGATAGAATTCTCAGTCAGCATACAATTTCAACTATCTAATCCGTATATGATATCCAAACTTATATGTGATGGTCTTTTCTGGACTATGACTATCTAACTATTGAAATTCAACTCTGCGACAATTCTTATCCAGCTCTGTTTTTTGGCATTGAATTTCTAAGATTTTCTTAAATGTTTCCCTTCCGTTTTTTCTTCCGCTATGACTTACTTCCAGTTCCGTTGTTGTTACATGTTAACTTATTTAGATTTTTCTTTTCAACTACTCATTAGTTTGTGACATAATTCGTCTAGCTAAAGAAGATATATTGTCTATTTTTGGATGGTTATAAGGTTTACAAAGCCTATCAACATCTCAGTTCATGCACCACGACAATGTCATTTTAATTTTATTAGTTAGTCAGTTATATGTTAAATTGAATCTGGTAAATACATGCATCAATTCAGCTTGTCACATATTAGTAATACAAAGAGACGAAATCGTCAAGATAAATAACATAGTAGTTGAAATAGTAACAGTAACAGTGATGGTAGAAATGATCAGGTTTTATACAGAAAGATCTGAGAAGGAAGAATGAATTCTAAAAATGCGAATTCACCTGCACTATTACGATCGATTCTGAGCTGTGTCACTTCAAATCTCAAAACGTTAGTTTCAATCAACGTGAAGATCCAATCAAGTATTCCAATTCCAAGAGGATTTTCGTTGCACCCAAAATTATAGATGAGCGTCAATTAGATTGGAACCTTGACCCAGAGATCCCTAACAATTGTCTTTGGTTTGTAATGAATAGCTAAATATTTTTACTACTGGCTTCAGATATAAATAACATTTTAATACATGTTTTTCAATCATACATGTTGTGATAAATAATAATCAACCAGTTGATCACAGTTGCAGACCCTTTGGCAATGCCTTCAGGTTGACTGACAAGTGTCATATTTAAACCACTGATTCAGTAATATCTATTTCCAACTTTAACCAATGCAACATCACAAATGTCCACTGCTATCAGTGACTACCTAACTCCATATGATTCTCTTCTACGATTAGAAACCTTATGCTTTAGAAAATAACCATACTCAATAAACATTAACTATAAAAATCATCAGTGAATGCCTGCCTCACTAATGAAATTATTGATCTTCATCAAACATAAATTTCCATCAGAACTTCAAAAGTTCATCTTGAGTTTAATCGTCAATTGACAAATAACCCTTATCAAGCAAAACATTAATTTCAATCATGAAGACAATTCATATACAGTTAAAAGTCTACATTTCTCACCATACCCTAAATCAAATCTAGAATTTTAGTTGGTCTGCTTATTAAAGATAAGAAGAAAATAAAAAAGGTTAATTGAATGAATTATTTTCACACTCCAATTTCATACAGAATTAAAATCGAAATGTTTCTTTTCTTGTTTTTATTTGAATAACTCGGTTCTTCTATTTCATAGAATTTAGATTCATTCCTTCTTCTTCTTCTCATTTTTTAAGTCACGCAACTTATCCGCTTATCATCCTTTATGTACATTGCAACGTTAGTTTCAATGAGCGTGAGGAACCAATCATCAGCCATCACTTTCAACGGTAGATTCCGAGTCTTCCTTCTACTTTCTTCTTTAGTCACCTTTCAACCTACTACCATTAATACTACTACGACTACGACTACGACTACACCAATGGTCATCGCGTGTGGGAGCAGGGTTCAGTTAGGATGAAGTAATATTTCGACACTATTTTAAAAAACTGAATATCACACTGTGCCATGCTACATTTTATGTAGTTAAAAATAACTATAAGAGTGCTCTAAACTTTTAATCCAAATTATCTCATTCCTTAGAATTGGTCAGTCTTTAATCATGGCATTTAGCAGTGATTGGTATTCCAATTCCAAGAGGATTGTCGTTGCATTCAAGATGTTCACACTCCACTCTCATACAGAATTAGAATCGAAATGTTTCTTTTCTTTGCCTTTCTTTTCTTGTTTTTATTTGAATAACTCGGTTTTTCTATTTCATAAAATTTAGATTTGTTCCTTCTTCTTCTTCTTCTTCTTCTTCTTCTTCTTCTTCTCATTTTCTAAGTCACGCAACTTATCACCTAATCACCCTTCATCATCATTGGAATTAAGTTACTAAATTATATATGAGAATTAATTATTGATAATAACAGAAGAGGAAAACTGATTGAGTAAACAAGTGTTTTTCTTTCAACTAATTTATCACACTTTACATTTCATATTAAACATTGAGTTTTTTTTTTAAATCACTATCAAAATTAATACTACTCAAATGTTTGTGAGTTAGTTGACAGTAGTAAAAATTCAGTCCAGTTTTTGATTAAGATTATGAGTCGATTGATGTTAGACCATCATTGAATACCTGAAAGCACTGGACAGCCATTTCGTCCTATTATGAGACAACTCAGTATTGCGCATCCACGATCCTACTCTCGGGATTCGATCCAGGGCCTTCGGTTTTGAACACTTAACTTCTAGACCACTGATCTGCTATCCAACACTGTTAATGTCTAAATTCAACTAATCCAGTCTAGTTTATCGCATGATTCTCCTATACATGTTAAGTATCTATCATGAGTGTCCATATTATTAAAGAAGTCTTGTCATTGGTGTGATTTATGCTTTTATTAAAATGTTTTGTTCAATAAGCTAAATTCATTTCTAAACCGCATCCTATTCTCATTGTTTCAATTGTGTTATCTCTTTTAGTTTTTAAATAATAATTAGCTATTCCCGCTCCATTAATTAATATTTAAAGTATTAACAGTTTAGACTTGAATAGATTCATAATGACGCCTCTGACGACGATCGCATCTCATAGGGAAAACTAGTTCTCTCCAAATCATAGATGCGCCTTGATGACAAGTACTAACTAATACAAACATTAAGTGAATTTTATTTTGTTTATTACCTTCAACTATCTAATAAACTGTTAGTCTGATGTTTCTATTGATATTAGTTATAAAACTTATATCAGTATAAACAGAACAAAACTATGGAAGCTTCTTCGACACTGCGGCATACCTGAGAAAAAAATTATTATCATACGGAATTCCTATGATGGGTTAAACTGTGAAATCGTGCATGGAGGACAATCGACAGACTCGCTCGAGGTAAACCCGGCGATCAACGCGATCATGAAGATGTCAATATCTGAGGAGAAGCATGGAATACAGTGGACAGGTAGGATACAACTGGACGATCTAGAATTCGCAGATGATCCGGAACTTCTGTCCCACACCCAACAACAAATACGGGAGAAGAAGACCAATGATGGATTACACTGCAAAATCGTGAATAGAGGACAGTTGACAAAGTCGTTCGAAGTGAAGACCGGTGTTAGGCAAGGTTGCTTACTCTCACCCTTTCTCTTTCTCCTGGTGATCGACTGGATCATGAAGATGTCAACGTCTGAAGGGAAACACGGGATACAATGGACATCTAGGATGCAGTTGGACGATCTAGACTTTGCAGATGATCTGGCCCTTCTATCGCACACCCAACAACAAATGCAGGAGAAGACGAACAGTGTGACAGCAGCCTCAGCAGCAGTAGGTCTCAATATACACAAAGGGAAAAGCAAGATTCTCCGATACAACACAGAATGCACCAATCCAATCACAATTGACGGAGAAGATTTGGAAGATGTAAAATCCTATACGTATTCAGGCAGCATCATTGATGAACACGGTGGATCTGATGCAGATGTGAATGCGCGGATCGGCAAAGCAAGAGTAGCATATTTACAACTAAGGAACGTCTGGAACTCAAAACAACTGTCAACGAACGCCAAAGTCAGAATTTTCAATACAAATGTCAAAACAGTTCTACTGTATGAGGCGGAACTTGGAGAACTACGAAAGTCATCATCCAGAATATACAAGTGTTTATTAGCAGCTCTCTACGTAAAATACTTTTGGTCCGTTAGCCGGTGACTATCAACAACAACCTACTACAGGAGAGAACAAACTACACTCCAGAGGACGAAAAATCAGGAAGTGGATAGGTCATACATTGAGGAAATCACCGAACTATGTCACGAGGCATGTCCTCACATGGAATCCTGAAGGCCGAAATAGGAGTGGAAGAGCAAAGAACACATTATGCTGAGAAATGGAGACAGACAGGGGAAGAATGAACAAAGATTGCATAGAACTGGAAAGGAAGGCCGAGAACAGCGTGGGTTGGTGAACGCTAGTCGGCGGCCTAGGCTCCATTGGGATTAACAGGCGTAAGTAAGTAAGTAAGTAAGTAGATAAGTAAGTAAGCAAATCATAGAACCATAATGAAAATTAAGTTAAAAAGAAAGATTTTCCATTGAAATTGTATTCATTTTTCTTTCCTAAATATTGAAAATGAGGAATTATTCCAGTAATATTCGGAAATTACTTTGTTTAAATTGAAAGTTAGATGAAAAATTACAAAATGCAAATGATATTTTGTATTTAAACCCTATTCATATGGATGGTCCTAGTTTGTGATTACTTATCTAAAATTCCGTATTGGTACTTGTTATATCCGAGTGGAGATTAAATTACAGGTAACTCCCGAGGACTATTAATGCACTGATATTCTATAAATATTCTTATTGTATAATTATTCAACAATTACATTACGTATATTTATATTCCTTTTATGATAAGCTTTATTTTGACCTATAATTTATTATTATACGATTTACAGTTCTTAAGTTATGTTCAGTTTATTAACTACTGCCTCCCACATTCACAGCCACTTTTTGGGCTTATTTGTGTACAAATATTATTTCCTATTTTATGGTACGTTGAGGTCTGTGTGATTGACATATAAACCAAGTATGCCTGAAATAAACGATCTGCTCTGATTCGGAAGCTGGTATCTTGTTCTGGACTCAAGTGGAAGGGCTCGTAGGACATAGGACCAATAAGGACACTAAACTGCCCACACCGGTTAAACGTCATTGGTTGGCCTAGTGTGAAGATTCGTATAAGTCGTGTTCGGATTGGTAGATAAGTCGTGTGATCGAAAAGTCAGACATCCAAGGTCATAACAATTGGCGAGGGGGATTTTGGCAAAAACAAAATAATTGGGAGACGCAAGGTCATAACAGTACTGGATCCAAGATTTTCAGAACTTTAGCTGGTTCAGATTCTTAAGTTTATTCTTTTCGTACTATATGTTGAATGTCACTTAACACGACTGATAATGAGCTTCTCATTTTCGAAATAGCTAAGATTTTCGGTCGAATTTCAATCTCGAAGCTTGTCACATATTCATGGGTGGACGCTACTTACCTACACACTTACGCCTGTTACCCCTCGTGAAGGAGCATAGGCTATCCCCCAGCATTCTCCATCTAGTTGTGTAGTGGACATTCCTTTCCAGTTGCTATTTATCTCTTTCATGTCTGTTTCCAGTTCCCGACCCAATATGTTCGTTTGTTTTCAACTTTTTTGTTTCCCTTTAGGAATCCAGTTAAGTGCGTGCCTCATGATTCAGTTTGATGATTTCCACAAAATATGTTCTATCCACTTCTAATGTTTTTTCCTAATTTCCTCTTCAACTGAAAGCTGATTTGTTCTCTTATACAGTGGGCTTTAACTGATGTTATCCGGTCAATGGACACTGTATTGAGTAGACATTATTTTGCAAATATTTATACATTTCTGGTGATGATTGTAGTGGTGGTTCTCCAAGTTTCAGCTCTGTACAGTAAAACTTTGTTGACGTTCGTATTGAAGATTTTGACTTTCATAGTGGATTGCAGACAAATTTTTTGAGTTCCATATGTTCCACAACTATAGGAATACTACCCGTACTTTGCCAATTCGTGCCTTTGCGTCTCCATTACATCCTCCACGTTCATAGATGATGCTACCCAGATACGTGAAAGATTCCACATCTCCCAGAGCTCTTCCATCAAGTGTGATTGGGTTGGTCTTCTCCTTGTTGTAGTTGATGACCTTGCTTTTTCCCTCGTGTATGTTGAGGCCTACTGCTGCAGAGGCTGCTGATACACTAGTTGTCTTGACTTGACTTTGCTGGTGTGTATGGGATAGAAGGGTTGGTGATTTTCGAAGTCCAGATCATCTAGTTACATCCAACCTGCCCAGATCCCGGGTCACTAAATTACAAAACAAAAACAGGACCAAAACATACTACTGAAGGGAATTAGCATCATGGAAGGATGAGTGGTTGGACGTATCTGAACAAGTCGCTCCAAACTAGTGTCCCTTTGAAATAATCTAAACAATCAAAAGGACTGGATCGAAAGGAGGCAGAATCAAAAACCTATGCATTGCTAAGGTGTTGGCGAACACCAATTCAAACCCAAACTCTGCGTGCAAAAACAATACATCCAACTTCTTATCTTTCCTTGGCTTTAATTTCCTTCTGTAGTATGTTTTGGTCCTGCCTTTTTTTGTTTTGAATTAATGTTTTGTAACTCCAACAGTTTTCCATGATGATGACTATTCAGTTATTATTATGACGTGTATGTTTTCCATTTATCTTTATATTTATCGAACGGACAATTATCTTTCATAATACTAACCTGTAAATTATTTTCATCTTTCTATTCTTCTCTAAAAACCTCCTGATTATTAACATAACCTCATTTGATATTTGGAATCTTTCCCATCCTTCTATAGACATAGATTATGCTATACAACGAATGTACATTTCAAAGTTCTGCTGATATCCAATAAATCTACATATCGATTATTCCCAATTCTTACCCTACTGAATGTTGTGTACAAAAACAAAATTACTAAATTGTATTTCATAATTTACACAACAATTTACTGAAATTTAATTTTCTCACAGAACATTCCAGTATATATATATATATATATTATATATATATATCATACTAACACACACACACATACACATAACACAACCATGAATAACGACATACAAAACAAATTCATAAGTAATCTAGTCAGTTTTACAAAACTTATTATAATTTCGAATAATTAAATCAGAAAAAATAATGTATAATCTAAAATCTAACAGTTATGTATTCTTATGATGATAGTGATGATGATGACGATGATGATGATGACGACGACGACGATGGTGATGATGATGATGATAATTCCAACAAAGAATAATAATTTACTATTCCCATGGGACAATTGTTATTATTCTCTTCTTTTTTCTTCTTCTTCTTCATTGTCTATGTTAGTTGTAGCGAAGTAAGGTGTGGGGATGAGGGTGGTGGGTGTATAGATGACATACATCGTCTAAATAATATACAAAAAAAAACTTAACCACAAGAAAATTCCTTTCCTCCTCTACTTTTTTTTCGTTGCTTTACATGATTACCAACTGTTTTGTTCGTTTGTTTGTTTGTTTGATGAAAAAAAATAATAAAACGAAATTGTTTTAATGGTGAATGTTAATTCTTTCTTTTTTATTTTTTATTTTGATGTGGTGGTTTGTCAGCTTAGGAAATAAGTGATCTCACATATATATGTATATGAGAAGAACAACTGTTCAATGCATAAAAGTTTTGTTGCCAAATTGAAAAATGAATAATACTGTTTAAAGGTTCTTTAGAGAGAGAGAGAGAGAGTTGAAAAAGAAAACTTGATAATATAATAGATGAAAGTGAATTTAATTTTAATAATAAAAAAAACGGTTAGATCATAGTAGGAGGAAAAGAAGAATTGAAATATTGAATAGAAATATGTTAAACATTAACATAGTTGAAATGGTCTAGAAGTTAAGTAATTGTGCGCGAAACTGAAGGTATTTGATTTGGATTGAACGTGAAAGATTGTGGATACATGTTGCTAAGGTGTTCTATACTAGGACGAAAAGACTGTTGAGTGCTTTTAAGTTTTTAATGTTGATCTAACATTGATCAGTTCATGATCTTAATCAAAAATCAACAATCTACATGATCCTATGTGTCTAAAAAATAGGCTTTGGTTGATAGAATTTGATCTGTACTAATAAGGAGTTGATACACATGAGATTGATCACCCGCCGCCCACTGATCAACCAGTTGTGATTATATCCCAGTTCAACAGGAGGTCAGTTGAGGCCCGGATAGCTCGGTAGTAACGTCTCTGACTGTGAGGTTGGGTGACATGGGATCGAATCCGTTAGGGAGCACCAGTACCCTCAAAATTACAGGTACACCTTCCTGACGAGTACCAAGTAGCATGACATCCGGATCCAGGGTTTCCTGTGTATAACCGGTTCTGCAACAATTCACTGATTACATTTCATCCAGTAAAGAATATACGAATACAAGTCATATGATTTTTCTATCAGTCGATATAAATTTTTAGCTAGATTAGCGAAAGCTGTTAGTAGACGTTAATGTAGAGAATTCCATACTCTACGCTACGTGTTGAAAAATTCGGTAGTCTAATAGTTATGAACTGAAGAATTATTAGTGAACGGGTTACATTTATAATCTCTATAAAGAATACAGTCATGTCATTTCATACCATTTTGCACAATGAAAGAACTAGATTTCATTATAACATTTAACACTGAAAGATTCTTTGGATTCTTTTGTTTTTTAATCAGAAGTATTTATATTTTATTTCAGCTATTATTAGTCTCCTTTTTAACATAATATAGTTGTCTGTGTTATATCTCAATGAGAACTATGAATAGTAACCCTTGAAAATTATTTACGGATCAATACGATAAACATATTTTTATTGTGTAATTACCAGGTATCTAAACTATACATATTCATGTTCCTCTTATTGTAAGCTTTATTTTGACCTATGAACTATTATTATACGATTTACCATTCCGTTTCGGGTAGAAACAGGTGTCTACCACAGTACAATGGAAGATGGCCGCGCAATTTCGTGGATCGGTTGAGGTTAGACATTAACACCGTTGGATGCCAACTCAGTAATCTAGAGGTTATGCGTTCGAGCGCAAGACTGAGGGTCCTGAGTTCGGATGTCGAGAGCAGGATCGTGGATGTGCACTGCTGAGGAGTCCCATAATAGGACGAAATGTCCATCCAGTTCTTCCACGTTTTTCATGGTGGTCTAACTTCAATTGACTCATGAATTGAACTATTAAATTACTAGAATCTCCACAAAACCCTCTTTGTTTCAACAGTTTATGACAGTCAGGCAACTAATTAGTTTATTTTGATATACCATGATTACAAACAATTTTCTTAGTCTATTCCTGAAATTTTTTTGTTCATGTCACGTAATATAGAACTATCATTTATCATAATTAATACAGAATGAGTTAGGTTATGAATGTTAGATTCTAACGTCGATTATTTGTAACATAAATTAGTAAAAAAAGAACAACTTCGGAATTATTTGACTGATGGTTTGAAAATATTTAGGGTCAATATTTTATTTATCTTTGGAAGTAAATTGATTCCAAATTATTTTTTTCGGGGGGGGGATATCATTAGTTAGCTACATGTATCAAAAGCGGATGCTAATTAGTTGTGAATTTATTTAGTAAGATATCTACATTGAAGGTAGCAAATTATGTTTGTACATAGCGAAATATTCCCTGATATACACTTTAAAACACTAAGACAGGTTAGAGGATAATCTACAGAAAGCTAACCCAGTACTACATTTCATTTTAGTAGATACTTGTCAGCAAGGCATTTTTTCTGAATTTTGAAGCGATCAAAACTAATTCAGTATGTATGTGATGCGTGCTAATTATATCGACATAAATAGTCACAATTTATTGATCACTGGGTGGTGATCAATGTCATGCTTGTCTAGTCCTTATTAGTGCAGATCGAATGCTATCGATCATGTTGCAATGTGGCCACCAGTCTAGGTGACTCGACACTGCGGGCACTATGTATTGAGATTTAGATGGTGGTTGGAGGTAGTCAACAGGAAACCCTGGCCCCAGGTTCCCTGCTACTTGGTACTCGTCAGCAAGGTGTACCTGTAATCTTGAGGGATCTGCACTAATAAGGACTAGACAAGCATGACACTGATCACCACCCAGTGATCAATCAATTGTGATTATATCTCAGTCCTACAGGAGGTTAGTCACGGCTCGGATAGGTCAGTGGTAACGTCTCTGACTGTGAAGCTGGGTGACACGAGATCGAATCCGCCAGGGAGCACCAGTTCCCTCAAGATTACAGGTACACCTTGCTGACGAGTGCCAAGTAGCACGAAACCCGGGTCCAGGGTTTCCTGTTGACTACATCCAACCACCATCTAAATCTCAATACATAAACAGTATATAACGCTATTCAGGAATAGAATGTTTGGCAATAGAAGGTTGAGAAAATCGAGATGGGAATGACGGGAACAGAAAGCAATTAGTACGGAAATGTAAGAACAATGAAGTCCAGAACAGTTAATGAATATTTTGCAAACAAAGTATTGAAGTATGGTTTTTCTGTTTTATCAAGTAACTCTGTAATTATGTGCTAAATATAATCGATTGTACTCAGCTGTGTTCTCCTTCATTACATGTATGTTATCTGCATAGAGAATACACCTTACTCTTATATGAAATCCAATATTTTTTCGATAATTTTACGAATATAAATGGATATGCCAATTTAGTTTCATAAGTAAACGAATAGTGACTTACACAATAAACTTGAACAGTCAAATTAAAGCTACTGAAAAAAATGTATGATATTAAGTCTGATTACCGTCTCTTCGAATATTGTAAATAGTTTTTATGGCATTCTAAATATTAACATAAATGCATATACTTAGAAACCTCTACTGAATATAGTCATAGAGTTGACTGTCTGTATTATCCTTATGAGAACTCATTATCAGGAAACAATATCGCCAGAAAATCATAGATGATATAAGAGAGCATACTAAAATACACCTTGTTTTAAATGTTCGGAAATTTAAGCCTAGTTCGTAACTGCTAATAATATATACAGTTGAAGAACATCTGGAACTCAATTGTCTGTCAATCAATACCAAGGTCAGAATTTTCACTACAAATGTCAACACAGTTCTAATGTATGAGGCGGAAACCTGGACAACTATCAAAGCCATCATCTAGAACATACAAGTGTTTATTAACAGCTGTATATACAGAATACTTTGGATCCGTTGGCCAGACACTATCAGCAACAACTTACTGTGTGAGAGAACAAACCAGATTGCAGTGTAGGAAGAAATCAGGAAGAAATGCTGGAAGTGGATTGGACACACATTGGGGAAAGCACCCAACTGCGTCACAAGATAAGCCCTCACATGGAATCCTCAAGGCTAAACAAAATGGAGAGGAAGACCAAAGAACATATTACGCCGGGAAACGGAAATAGACATGAGAAGAATGAACCACGATTGGATAGAACTAGAAAGGAAGGTGAAGGACAGAGTTGGTTGGAGAATGCTGGTCGGCGGCCTATGCTCTGTTTGGAGTAACAGGCATAAGTAAGTAAGTAAGTAACTCATATATATATGCGTACACTTTGTTAGAGATTCATTTAGATTGCATGAATAACATCTAATAACTAGTCTTACACTACATATTTATACCCAATCAATTCTGAAAAAATACCACATTTTAAACTTCTACGTTGTATCTTACTGAGAAATAAGATGTAAAAGAACTCAATAAATCAAATTTTAATTTAATTTAAAAGTAATTAACTATTTTCTTCTTACCTCTATTCAAACCTTCAAAGATAATATGATCTTCTATTCATAGATAATTCATTTGAATACAATAGTACCTATACAATTAATCTTAATTATTGAATTTATGAGTTAATTGAGACTAGAACACTATGAAAAACCTAGAAGCACTGAATAACCGTTTCGTCTTAGTATGCAACTCTTCAGTAGCCTCAATGGACTACATTATTTCTTCTTAGAAATAAATAAATAAGATTGAAATCATGAGTCAATTAAGGCTAGATCACCATGGAAAACGTGCAAGAACTGGACGGCCATTTTGTCCTGTTGTGGGACTCCTCAGCAATGAGCATCCACGATTCCGCCTCGCCAGGTTCGAACACAGGACCTATCAGTCTCGCGTCAAGTGCTTAACCAACTAGACCACTGAGTCGGCATCCAATGGTGTTAATGTCTAACTTCAACCAATCCACGAAATTGAGCGACACATCCACCATTGTCTTCAGTGAGCTGATATCTCACAACAGACCTGGTTGAACTCCACTGGTAATGGCTTCTCACTAGAACTCCAGGAGTATCTCTTGAAGTCAGTCACTAGCGAGCAGATGATTATTATGAGAAGGGGTTTTGTGAAGATTTTAGAAGTTTCATAGATTGAAATCATGAGTCATGGAAAAGGCCATCCAGTGCTTCTAAGTTTTCCATGATGGTTTAGCTTCAATTGACTCATGATTTCAATCTGTGAAATTTCTAAAATCTCCACAAACCCCTTTTGAAAATAAATAAGAAACTAGGATAGATTGAACTTCAAAGAATCCTTTTGTTTTATTGTATCATCCTTTTTAAAACAAACAAACAAACAAACAATAAAATCATCTTCTATACAACATTTTAAAAGCTACATAGAAATGGTCAAGAATGAATTCTTAAGTTTATTGAAGCTTTGGCTATTCAGTGATCATCTTCAATTGATAAAATAAATAAATAAATTAACCTTCTTTTTTAATTATTCATTACAACATTAAATGGAGTATTTATTTTCTAGCTCATTTATTATTTAAGTGTACTTAATGCTCATTAATAAATTACTGGTCAGTTAAAATATTTTGGTGGTTTTTTTTTGTATTTCTCAAGTAATTACTTTGCCCTCCCCCCACATACACGCACACATGCACACATGCACTCACTCACACACACACAAAACTCTCCGATTCCTATCTTTATCTTTCATGTATGAACGCTTTTATACTTCCAAAAAAAAAGAATAATAATGAATGAATAAATAAATAAATAAATAAAATCATGAAAAAGATAAAGTTAAAAGAAAAAGAAACGTGAAAAAGTAAAAAAAAGAAAGGAGAGAGAAAGAGAACGAGAGAAAAAAAGAAAAAGAAAATCACTTGAACTAAATGATGAAATATTTTCTTTCTCTTTTTGTTGTTGTTGTTGTTTTCTTTCACAAAAAAATGTGACTGGTCTATTTTTGTTTGTTTGTTTGTTTGTTTTTAGACGAGTGAAAAATATACTTTTATCGGTCATAAACTGTAGTACAGCAGTATTTTAAACTATCATATTATTTTGACATGAAAATGACTCATAACTAATACTGTTGCGATCAGGAAGAAAATCAAAGTGAAAAGTAAAAGAATAGAGAAAGAAAGAGAGAAAGAGGGAGAAGGAGAGAGAGAGAGTGAGAGAATAAGGTATAGAGGGAATGAAATGAACTGATAGGGAAATAAAAACAAACAAAAGACTTATATTGTATAGATATTCAACAACTGGTACAATATATCATTACCATTAAAAATGAACGTTTCTTTTTACTGATTAATTTACAGACATTTACGATGAAATGATCTTGAAGTAAAATATTAAAAAAAAACATTAAAAGGTTAAATTGATTTATCTATATATGTGTGTGTATGTATGTAGGTGTGTGTGTGTTTAACCGCTTTTTACTACGATGCTAATAAAAGACAATCTTAATGTAGATCTTCGATGAATAACTTGACAATCTACAGCACTAATTATATAATATGTCAAGCTCTATTTATCACATCATGTTTCTTATGTGATGATTTCGGTGAATATACAGCTCATTTACATTAATTTCAACAGTTGAGATCATGAGTCAATTGAAGCTAGACCACCATGAAAAATATGGGAACACTGGATGGCCATCTCGTCCTATTGTGAGACTCCTCAACAGTGCGCATCCACGATCCCGCCTCGCGGGATTCGAACCCAGGACCTATCAGTCCCACTCCAGGCGCTTAACCAACTAGACCACTGGGCCGGCATCCAACTGTGTTAATGTTTAACTTCAACTAATCCACGAAATTGAGCGACACATCCACCATTGTCTTCAGTGAGTTACTACCTCACGTTAACTAAATCAATATTGAATAATGATTTAGGGAATTAATGAGTAGTCCTGTGATTATTTATTTATTTGAACATATAAATATTGGTACAAATAGGCACCGAATACATATGCGTCACACAAGTCAATTGATTTGTATGTGAGCTGTGATACTGCCCGTGTATCCAAACCAAACAGGTGGTTTTCTTAAGGGGCTACTCCCGAGTCTGACCCACAAGGCAGTGAAGCAGCGTCAGTAGATGCAATCCCATAATAGCCAGTGGCCAACAACTGTTTCATACTTCATTTGTCCTTTCAGGATCCTGGAGCTCATGTACACCATTGGTTTGCAATCAGGGTTTTCCAACTCTCCTAGGTGAATCCGTTGTATAGACCAACCAGGATAAAGCATCGAACATTCGCTTTTCATCCTCTCAATTTTTGTAAACAAAAGTAATGTCGCGAGAAGGCAGTGGGTAGGACTTCTCTGTCAGTGGCTGTATACGCATGACCATATGAGAGCGTTTAGAGATGGGGAGCGGGCTTCCCACCCTCGGACGTACTGGGGCATTTGAGGGCCCCGTGACTAAACAATCATTATATGGTAATAAATATCATGTATTTTAGATTATATTGATTGATTGGAAGAAATAGTTATAATAGCTTTGAACTAAGTTTTTTTTCAACTAATAGAGATCTCTTAATTATGAACGTGAGGCACCATAAAATAGCGGTTCATAGTTACTACTCAATAGCCTATGAACATATGTATTAGATCAAAGTACGATATACTCAATGTGCAATAATCATATTGTTTCTCTCAGTCAATAAACTTTATGAATATTAAAAAAAGCATATGAGCAATATAACTGTTCTGAGATAATAGCAGAGTGATAAAACAAATTGATCTAGTTTACTTAAGACAAATATTTTCCGTAAATCATGTAGCTTCTTAGATTTCGGTAGATATCTTATTATGCTTGATCCGTGGTATCCATTATAAAGAATAAGTATATTGTACTGGTGAAGAGGGGGCAATTGAATGAATTCTATTGATTAATCTAAAATGTGAATACTAGTCTAAGTGATAAAACATGGTATTTACTATGTTTTGATATTAGACTGCTGTAAGTAGTTGAGAACGACTGTCGAATTTAAGTTTTATTGGTCAAGGCTAATGCATTTGACAATATGTACAGTTTTGAGTTAATTGACTCCCACGGAGGGGTTAGAATAAGTGTCAAATAGCTTTATATACTGTGATTTAACTGCTTAGTTGTTAAAGCTATGGGTGAACTTCTACACGATCGAGATATTCACAAAGCAAACAGATGTTCAATGACGTGACAGAACTGTATGAAGCATTACATCTGCTAATATTCAGATGACTATTTCGTTAATACAACATGCTGATATTTATTAAATTAACATATCAGTATTTTAAAGGGTGATAAATAATGGGATGAAAGATAAGCGTTTCGTCTTACCAAGTGATTAAACCTTGATCTGTTTTGAAATTGCAACATTGTACTCCATCATGTCAATGTTAATTTCCGATAGCTACTAATTTATAGAATGGATATGGTACTACTCATCAATTGTAATAAACCGGATTCAGAGAAAGATGTCAGTTTAGTAAGCAAAAAAATTCTAGAAAACGACAAAACAGAAATCCTGAATTACATTGCTCTCTACCTTTGAAGATATAACTATAATTTACAGACCATTTTGAGACATTTATTCACAGAGCTCAACTACCAATAGATTGATTCATTCCTGACTACATATAACGGTAATGATCATTTATCTAAGCAAAGATGAATAAAAGTAATTGTAAAATCTTTATTTTTTAATCCAATCTAAAATATTCTGAACTATTTCACATCATATCAAGAAGTAATCACAAATGATTGATCACTGGGTGGTGATCAATGTCATGTGTGTCAAATCCTTCTTAGTGCAGATCGAATGTCATCGACCAAGTCACGGCCCAGGTCACGGCCTGGATAGCTCAGTCGTAACGTCTCTGAATGTGAAGCTGTGTGACATGGGATCGAATCCGTTAGGGAGCACCAGTTCCCTCAAGATTACAGGTACGCCTTCCTGAAGAGTGCTAACTAGTACGAAACCCGGGTCCAGGGTTTCCTGTTGACTACCTCCAACCACCATTTTATATCAAGAAGTGTTTATCTATAATGAACACATAAGTTACAGTTTAGAATCCATCTGTCTGGCGGCTAAACTGAATTCAATGACATTTATTTCAAAAATCACAATTACTTAACTTCCAATGTTTAACTTTGTTCAAATAAAAGATATTTACTATAAAATGATACTCATAATGGTCATAAGTTCACTGATTTAAATATTTGACAAAGTGATTCGTAAGAAGAGGATAACTGTAAACTGTAAACTTTAAACATAAAATCATTTTGGTAGTTTTATACCGTTAATTGATTTCCTGAAAATCAAGAAACATATGACAGTTTATTCGTCGTAGTATTTGATCTAGAAGTAAGTACACACAATCTCACTACCAATATAACGCAGTATCTTTATTCTCGTGGAAAAAACTTAATCTCCAGGACAATGTTATAGAACCCAGTCGTAAACTGTGAAAATTTTACAATATCTATTAACCCCCTCTACTAATGATAATAGTGGTCGCACAAGTTATTAACCCGAAGGTCTCATGTCAAAAGATCTAGTAAGCAGCTGTGACTAGATGGAGTCCAACCATTTCGTATTCGAGTTAGTTATCAGTTTCAGTCAATGGAAAATGGTCTAGCAATATTGTAAATTGATTGAGGTTAGTTGTTGAGTTAAACACAATAGGTTCTGGATTTTCTAGTCTGGGGGATCATGGATGCACATTGCTGAAGAGTCTAATACTAGTGTAGTGAACGAGAGCACAAGTGGGGACAATCGAATGTATTTCAGTACAAAATTACAGAATCAATTCATAAAATTTGAGAACCACACAGTTAATTCATCATTTGAAAAATGTCATTCAATTATCTCAGATTTCATTGTTCTTTCGATTCCACCCCAAATATTTTTTGTTCTCGTTTTGTTTTCTTTGATCTTCTTAACTTTCTGCTGCCAGACATTCAACATTCGATTGGTGATACGTACTACTTATATCTGTCGAAATCAGTAGCATACACTAGGATAAAACAGTTGTCTATTTCTTCCCTTCTCTTTTAATAGTTGTAGTAAATACTCTTAGTTCCAATCATTCGTGATTTTTTTAATATTTACATAAAATAGATAAGATTAAGCTCAGGTATATGGTTGAAAAGAAACCAGTTGAAATGCATACATAAAGATCGAGAAGAAGATTAAGAGTGAATACGTAGTCATCACCTCACCAAAAATCTTGAACCATTGATGAGTGTACTCAAGTGACACTCAATCAGTTGGTCTTTCTTTATTAGTATGGCTCAAACTAACACTCAACAACTTAATGAACTGATATTAGACAAATTTGGCTTAGAATGCATCCCAAGTAGTTTGGAGTTTAGTTTCTCGCAATAGCACTGAAAACCATTGTGTCTATCCCTATTAGGGTTACAAATATATACTACTGAGACAAATACCAGAATGATATAATTGTCCATTTCGTTCTGATTGAAAATTATTTTCTAAATAAGATCTATTCGTGGCGTGATTTCTTAAGATTAATGATTATTTTTAGTAGTTGAGATCATAAATCAATTAAAGCTAGATCACTATGGAAAACCTGGAAGCTCTGGATGGCCGTTCCGTCCTATTGTGGGACTCCTCAGAGGTGCGTACGATCTCGCTCGCGGCGAACCCAGGACCTACCAGTCTCGCGCGCTAACGCCCAACCTCTATACCACTGAGCTGATCGGCATCCAACGGCGTTAATGTCTAACTTCAACTAATCCATGAAATCGCGCGACCATCTTCCATTTTAACGAAGTAGATACCTGTCTCTACTCAACACGGATTAGCTCCACTGGTCATGGCATCTCATTAAAACTCCGAGAATGCCCTCACGATCCATGGTGGTCTAACATCAATCGGTTCATGATCACATTCTAAAACTTAATAATCTCCACAACCTCATACTGGTAAATTTTTTGTTCTACATGCCACTGATCTTATTCTTTTGACCCTGTAGATTGCTTTGAAGAACAGTTCCTTCAAGGAAACTTTACAAGATTTGATGAAGTACTTTTGTGATTTATTTCCATTCCTCTTTTATTATTTTTTTCCCATCTATTCTTATCTAATCTCTCAATTATCATACAACCTTCTGTTTATATGATATGGTCGCCCAAGGGCGACATGTCCTGGGTTCAAATCTCGCGAGGCGGGGTCGTGGGTACTCAATACTGAGCAGCCCCATAATAGGACAAAGCGGCCGTCCAATGATTCCAGGTACTACATGGTTGTCTAGCTTCAATTGACTCATGATCTCATCTATTGAAATGACTAAAATCTCCACAAAAACCCTTCTGATTATATTTAACAGTTAAAAAATCCTAAGAAAACTTTGAAATCTATTTATTTCTAACATTTGTATGAAATATAACTATCATAGTATTGTAGTTGTTTATTAAAGTATCATATTTATACATATTTAGTACAAATATGATTGAATCATGACAAGCCACATGTACTTCTTCAATCTTTGTTTGCAAGTATGTTATATATGTTGGATATACTTGTTGTTTTCTTTCTCTTGTATAGATATATGTATACCAACATGGCAACTATACATAATATATGGTATGATATAGAAAGAAATCCATCATACTAATAAGGTATTATGTATATATTTGTAAGAGATATCAGTAAAATACTTGGATATACAGTATAGTATACTTAGATAGTGCATACATATCTACTTATTCATTACCGATACATATCATTCTAGGAAACCAAAAGAAAAAAGAAAAAAAAAACATAGATTCTCCAAAGAGTGAATTTGTTGAAAAGGTCAAATTGTCAGAAATGCTGTTTTTTTCATTTTTTTTCATTTTTTTCTTTTTCTTTCTTTTCTTTTTTGATATTCTATTTTCTCATTTCCGTTACACTTATAATAACAACACATCAACATATCATAAATTATTTCTAATATTTATCCCAAACTAATATTTTATTCATTAACTAGGATACAGACAACTATACATTCAGATTTACATAGACCTACACACATACATGCACACATACACAAATACAAACACATGTGTATATATTTCATTCATTTTTCTCTATTGAATTCTCTTTGTTATCCTTGATGAAACCAAACTATACCATAATATAGATACTAATAATAAAGATACTGATAATAAGAACAACATCAAAAACACCCTTTTTTCTTTTCTACCTTTTTACTTGTCAAATTCTCTGGTATTCAATGCAAAATGTAACTTTGTTTTAACACAATAGAAAAATATACGCCTATTATACAACTAACAGAAAAGTCATGATAATAGTGAGGTTCTCTCTTCTACTTATCATTAGTATTACGATTATTATTATTACTATCACCATCATCACTGTTATTACCATTACTATTATTATTACTACTACTACTATTATTATTATTATTATTCTCATGAGAAGGAAAACAGATAAGAAAAGTGAAATGTCAAAGTAGTAAAATGAAATTTCATTTGTTTAAGCCAATAAGTCTATTCATCATTAGTTATAGTAGTGTAACCAACTTGCGTATTTGAGTTATAGCATTTTTTATTGATGGTTGTTGGTTGATACAAAGGTATGTGTATATGTATATCATTTTGTGTATATAATAGTCATTGAATGTGATTGTCAGTATTTTGTATCAGTTGTCATTAGTTGTCTATTAGAATATTAAGTATCATCATAGTTTAAAAAAGAGTAAATCTTTAACCAAGATGATACCATATATAAATAATGAAAATTATCATTGGTATTATACAATATTTTAGAAAGTCATGAATCACATTGTACTGAGTAGAGTTGAGTTGATTTTGGTGGAGTTTTGTTCTCTGAGCTGGATGGTTTGGTCAAGGAGCTTTCATCGTTCTTCTGAACAACATCATTAGCACAAACTTCAAGTAGAAGTATGTGTTCAAAAACAATTTTACAACAATTAGAAAAAGATCTAAAACAAACAAGAATCGATTTCTACTTGAAGTTTGTGCTGATGATGTCGTTCAGAAGAACGATGAAAGCTCCCCGACCAAACCATCCAGCTTAGAGAACAAAACTCCACCATAATCATTCACCTGAGCTACAAAATCTTCTCCACTATCTCAAAGAGTTGAGTCGAGTTATTTGTTGTTTTGTTTTATGTAATAAATGGTACCAATCAAGTAAATATTCATAATGTAATGGTATATATATATATATATATATATATATATATATATATATATATATATATATATATATATATATATATATATATATATTACTTACGGCTGTGACCCTCGATGGAGCGTACGCTGGCGACCAGAATTAGTCAACCCACTCTATCCTCGGCATTCCTTTCAAGTGATATCCAATGCTCGTTCATTTTTCTTATGGCTGCATCCATTTCTCAGCGTAATGTGTTCTTTGGTCTTCTTCTTCTCTTTCCACCTTCAGGAGTCCAATCGATGTCTTGTCTTGTGACGCAGATCGGTGATTTCCTCAATGTGTTACCTATCCACTTCCAACGTTTCTTCCTGATTTCTTCCTTCACTGTAATCTGGTTTGTTCTCTCCCACAACAGGTTGTTGCTGATAATGTCTGACCAAAGGATCTGAAGTATTTTCTGTAGACAACTGTTAATAAACACTTATATCGTCTGGATAATTGCTTTCGTAGTTCTCCAGGTTTCCGTCTCATACAGTAGAACTGTTTTACATTTGTATTGAAAATTCTGACTTTGGTGTTGGCTGACAGACAGTTGTTTCGAGTTACTGATGTCCTTCAGTTGTAGATATGCTGTTCTTGCGTTGCCCATCCACTCCTTCACATCTGCATCAGATTCACCGTGCTTATCAATGATGTTGCATAGATATGTTAAGGTTTTTACATCCTCAAGAGCTTCTCCGTCATGTGTGAATCGATTGTTACATGCTGTGTTGCATCGGAAAATCTTGCTTTTCCATTTGTGTATGTCAAGACCTACTGCCACTGAAGCTGCTTCTACACTAGTCGCCTTCTCCTGTATTTGTTGTTGGGTGTGCGATGGAAGAGCTAGATCATCTGCGAAGTCTAAACCGTCCAGTTGCATCCTACCTGTCCACTGTATTCCATGCTTTCTCCCAGATGTTGACGTCTTCATGATACAGTCGATCACGATTAGAAAAGAGAGAAAGGGTGAGAGTAAGTAGCCTTGTCTAACACCGGTCTTTACCTCAAACGAGTTAGTCAACTGTCCTCCATGCACGACTTTGCAGTTTAACCCATCATAGAAATTCTGTATGATATTGACTATCTTCTCATGGACGCCGTAGTGTGGAAGAAGTCTCCATAGTATTGTCCTGTCTACGATATCAAATACATTCTGGTGTTCAATAAAGTTGACGTAGAGTGGTGAGTTCCATTCAAATGATTGTTTCACAATGATGCGTAGTGTTGCGATTTGGTTGGTACACGATCGATCCTTATGGAATCCAGTTTGTTGATCTCAAAGTTGAATGTTTACTAAGTTCTTCATTATGTTTACAACACTCTGTTGAAGACTTTTCCTGTTATTGAGAGAAGAGTGATACCTCTGTAGTGCTCACACTTGCTGAGATCGCTTTTTTATATCTTGATCAGGTGTCCTTCTGTCCAGTCTGTTGGTACTTGTTGTTCATCCCAGATTTGCTAAAGAGAAAATAGAGTATCTTTGCAGTTAATGCTACATCTGCTTTGAGTGCCTCTGCTGGAATGTTGTCTGGTCCCGCTGCTTTGCTGCTCTTGATTTGTCTGATGGTCATGCTGATCTCTTCAATTGTTGGTAGGCCAACATTAATTGAGTGGTCCGTGGGTGGTTCTTCTATGTTGTGTTAGTTCAGTGGCGCTGGTTGATTAAACAGTTTCTACATATATCTCGCTGGAACACAATGAAACAACGTGAAAATATTGTTACTGTTTTATGGATTTGAAAAATGTTCTAACTCACCGATATCAAATAATCAAATAGTTATATAGAGAAATAATGAGAGATTACTGTTATGAAAGTAAACCTAGTTCATTGGTTCAAATCTGATATTAAATGTAGGAAACTTATCCTCAATGCATCTTCACTACTCAGTTACTGAATTTATAATAAACATATATTTTCTTAAGCAGTCAAGTTTGTCTGTGATATAGAACGCATACAACTTTAGTCAGGTCAGATTATCAGGTCACTTTATGATTGGTTGAGGACTATCCATTTTTTTCAGGTTTAGGTCCGACATTAGATCCATGGAAGATGAAGTGCATATCCCCATCAAACCACATTTATAAAAACGGAATCTTATTAAAAAGATACAAACATTTAAAATGAAACCAATCTATTTCTAATGAAAATTAATTGTAATTCATTTTTTACATAATTAAGGTTGTTGATAACATTTTCAGTTTTCAGTACATGTACTGTATCAGGGTCTTCACTCAGATTTTGTTCATTTAGTGGATGAGTATTACGAAATAGTTTGTCCTGGTATGGTAATCCTCAGCAATGCGCATCTACGATCTCGCCCCATATGATTCGATCCCAGGACCTACAGGTCTCATGAGCGAACGTCTAACCTCTAGACCACTGAGCCGAAATCCAACTGTGTTAATGTTTAACTTCAACCAATCGACGAAGTTGCATCATCGTTCACCATTGTCATCAGTGAGTTACTAACTCACAACAGACCTGGTTGAACTCCATTGGTAACTGCTTGTCACTAGAACTCGAAGAAATACTTCTTGGAACTAGTCACTAGTGAGCACATAATGTGTCCCATACTAGGACAAATCCATCGTCCAGTGCTTCCAAATTTTCCATGGTAGTCTAGCTTCAATTGACTCATAAATTCAACTATAAAACATTACTAAATTCTCTACAAAATCCCATTCTGTTAATTAAATTGTGCTTTCCATTGAATATTTCATTTCAAGCCTCAATCTATATTGAATACACTAAACTTATATATTTATAACAGATAGTTATGAATAATTTCAAGTGACATCAAATGAACTATTGAATAAAAATCACATACATTATATGAAGTACTCACTAATTACATGAGAGTCTACGTAGTTTGATGAATAATATCAACATTGTGAATAAGTCTCCATCAGTTCAGTCGAAATGTTTCTTGTCTGTTTTGTTTTACTTTTCTAATTTTTATCAGAAGAGGTTTGTGGAGATTTTTAGAAATTTTCAGAGATTGAAATCATGAGTCAGTTGAAGCTAGACCACCATTGAAAACCTGGAAGCACTGGACGGCCGTTTCGTCCTAGTATGGGACTCCTCAGGAGCGCGCTCCACGATCCCGCACCACGCGGGGCTCGAACCCAGGACCTACTGGCTTCGCGCGCAAGCACTTAACCATTGGACCACTGGGCCGGCATCCGACGGTGTTAATGTCTAACTTCAACCAATCCACGAAGTTGCGCTACCATATACCATTGTCTTCAGTGAGCTGATATCTCACAACAGACCTGGTTGTACTCCACTGGTCACGGCTTCCCACTAGAACTCCAGGAGTATTTCTTGAAGTCAGTCACTAGTGAGCCGTCGGATGCCGGCTCAGTGGTCTAATGGTTAAGTGCTCGCACGCGAAGCCAGTAGGTCCTGGATTCGAATCTCGCAGAGGGGCGAGGTCGTGGATGCGCACTGCTGAGGAGTCCCATACTAGGACGAAACGGCCGTCCAGTGCTTCCAGGTTTTCAATGGTGGTCTAGCTTCAACTGACTCATGATTTCAATCTCTGAAAATTTTCTAATTTTTGTCTAATTATCTTCTATTCAAGTTAACTAATCAATTGTATAATTAGATAACTTTACCAATATGACCTTATTCATTAAGAAGGAACAAAAGAAGATTGTTCATCTATCTCTAAAAGATCAACGAATTCATTATTCCTAAGAAAAGGAAATAATAAACCGGAATTATTTTGTTTGTTTGTTTGTTTTGATGTTATGTAACAAGGATTTATATAAATTTAAAAAAAATAATGGTAATTTGCCAATGGTTCCTCCTTCCCCTCTTTCTCTCCCTCCCCCTCCTGCGCGTGCGCTTCCTCGCTCTCTCTCTTTCGCTCAGTCTCTTTAAAACATCTCTATCAGGTTTTATGAGGTCAATTATGGGGTAAAAAAAGAGGCAAAGCAATATACCAAAAAGAAAATATCATGACGATTTTTTTAAGTTGAATAGAATGGGTATTCTAGAAAAATAAAACAAACAAGACAAGAAACAGAGGAAATATTTATGACTCATACTTATGTGAGTAGAAGCGTTTCTCTACATTTTTTCCTTCCTCATCATGGATTTGTGTCTTTTTTATGAGTAACAATAATTGTCGCAATGGTAGTAATTATAATTTTCTAGTTGTCTATATCTCTTAAGTGGTAGGGTGATATTCTGAATTAACTATGGAACAATTAAATATGTGTAAATGTTATATCGAACGCTTAGATTCTTAATATATTGCGTATAGCTTATGCAACTCGAGCGCTAGAACCCTCCCAAGTGGTAAATGAGAAGACAGAAGACAAGTGAAAGGAATACTACTCCAAAACAGTGTCAATTATGGTACGAAACTGTCCGGTATTTATAGTTTTTAGCAAAAACAAAATCATCATTATAGTCATCCAATCCGCACACAGGGGATATTAGCATTTATCCAATATGGAAGCTACACGTAAAGATTCTGGAATATTCTCCCAAAAGGTGATTGTATGGAATATCTTCGGCTTTTTCTGAGCTTCTTAGAGCTTCCTCGAGTTCATTCTTCGACCGTCCTCACATTTTCGCTCTTTAAAGTCTGTCATATAAGACTTTTTCCGTGGGTCCATCTAAAACTTGGTTACCCCAGTCCTCTTGCGGTTCATCACTCTTGAAGGTTAAGCCGCTTTACTCTTTCATCTTTTATCTCTCCTACACTCGTTCTTCTTAGGTCTTCTTCCTGATGAATCAACGAGCAATTGAAATGGGATTCGGCTATGTGTGATCAATGTTCTACCAACCCTTTGAATTTACTTTATGTGTCTTAAACACGTTCTGACATTACTCCGAACTAGGTACAGTACATTCCCAACCCGACGTTCTATAACATCTGATTCTCATTTCCTATTACGACTTGATAAGTACCCTTTCGCCCACCTGGAAGCTGCTAGTGACCATACGATACTCATTCGTAGGTTTATTTGTCTTGCTGGGCGGCAACATATTGTGAAAGACTGTTCAAATTTTCCTTCCAAACATGCACTCAGCTGATGACTTTTCTTATGGCATGGCTGGATTGGAAGTAACTCTGTAGAACATTAGGAATTTACTGACCACTTGTTCCGGGATACCCTTTCCTCTCTCTTTGACCAGAGCTCTTTTTATCGTATCCACGAATCTTTCTACTTAGCCATTCGACTGAGAATGGTACGGTGTAGACTGTAAATGTGATATGTAATTTCCACTGTAAGAGCGTTTAAAAGCAGATGACATAAATTGAATGCCTTCCTCACATTGAAAAATTATGTTTATTTGTGTAATGGGTGTGTACATTTGGAGGAGGATAAATGCATACTGATGATAATATTAAATCAAACTACTAAGGATCTTCACAATTCATACTTTACACACTTATGTATACTTAAATATTGATTGTATAATTCTTGTTGATAAATATCTGTGCTTCAAAACTGTTGGGGTGATCCAGAAAATTGCTTGCAAAAGACAAGCAAGGATCAGGAAACCCAAAGAGGCGTTTCATCCAATCAGCGTTCACTTGAAGTCTTAGCCAAAAATACCAAGGAGGCGAAACGTCACATGCAGAGGCTGTGATTGGTTGGCTGTCACACTGCTACTACGTTTAGTAGCATTCCAGAATCTTCTAGCAACCCAAGAACACTTAAAATACTATAAAAACCCTGTATTTTCTGTATTAGAAGGAACCTTGGAGTAAACTACTTCTCGCATACCTTGAGTCTTTCCTCTTGTGTTCAGGTCGCTGTATAATTCTGGATTGGGGGTTACAGAATAGCTTAGGAGACGAATATAGTGTTCAATCCGTAAGACTTATCAAACATTTTAACTGAATACTTGACATAAAAAGTGTAAAACGTGATAATAGAAAGGAGGTATGTGTATTTATTACAAGAAGTTATGAATTACTTACACTTTAATCGTCTATTTATATCTTTCGGTGTATTCTACAATCTAAACTATCTTCTCAACTAGTATCCAAGTATTCTACCAACGTCATACTTTAGATGTACTAAAATTCTTCACTCTATTCGACAATTATTACAACTTTGAAACTACATTGCTATATACATAAACATCATTATGAACAGTATGTACTACGAAAGTACTTTACTATTCAACTATTCCAGTGTAAAAATTCACTTAACCATTCTACCTTTATGGTTTATGAACAATCAAATTGAAAAATTAAAAAAAACAACTTTTTTTACCGATTATTTAATTATTTACAAGGATCATGTTAAAAATTCGATTTCTCTTTGAATTCCCACTTAACTGAGTATCCTTTAGTTTCTTTATGTAACATACACATACATACACACACATATACACACATACACACGCATACATACATACATATATACGTACAAACATGCACAGTATAGTTTTCTAAGAAGGAAATAATAGAAAATCTCTTGAGGATAAGAATAAAACTAATAATCATGATGACATAATAAAAACGGATCAGCGTGCTAATGTGTGTGTGTGTACGTGCGTTTGTATGTATCTATGTCTCTATACAATTTTTATTATGCATCAGTAAGTTTTTTTGTTGTTGATGATATGATTTCGTTTACTTGTTCTTTACCTTTTTTTTAAGATTCTATCTTGTATGTTCATTCATCTATGCTGTCGCATCGTCGTCGTCATCATCATTATCACTATCACCATCACCACCATCATCATCTTTTTTCTCTTTTATTTCTCGTCCACTTTTATTACACATTATAGAGATGAAGATTTCAGTTCTTCTTTTTTTTTTGGTTTAGCGTTTTGGGTGATTTTTATTCAGTCAATTGACTGTCATCTTGATTGTTTTTAAAAAAACCCAAGTTGTTTTTCAATGTTCAATGCATGATTGAACACATACGCTTCCTATTATTTACCTTGAAGATTTATGTGATATTCTTTGGAAGATGTGAAAGTGTTTACATATCTGGGCAATATCATTGATGAACACCGTGGATCTGATACAGATATGAAGGGGTGGATCGGCAAAGCAAGAGCAGCGTATCTACAATTGAAGAACATAGGTAACTTAAAACAATTATCTGTTAGCCAACACGAAAGTCAGCATTTGCAATACAAATGTCAAAACAGTTCTACTGTATGGACCGGATTAACAATGAAATCTCAACAACTAAACTTTTTAGCTCATAGAACTTAATAATGTCGAAAAAGAAAAGAAATATATCTTTCATCTGTTAGAAGGATCACTGAAAGATACCGAAATTGTGATAGTTGACTTGTCATTGGACAGTAGAATGATTTGATCTTTTTGGTTCTTTGATAAATACTCAAAGTTGTTAAATGACTGAATGATAAAGAATTATTTTTTTCGACTTCTACAAACTTTTTAAAAGAATCTTAGATGTCAACTTTCTTCTAAACTGATTGAAATAGTAAATACATATTAAAAAAGAATATCGCTTTTTCGTTCCCCTTCAGGGTTCCAAGTTACAACTAACCTCTTGATGGAGTTTGATGATTTCTGTAATATATATATCATAATTTCCTCTTCAACTGGAGGTTGATTTGTTTTCTCACACAGTAAGCTGTTGTTGATGGTATCTCGTCAACGGACAGTGAGTATCTTGAGTGGACAACTGTTATTATTACTTGTACCTTTGTGATGATGGTTATGGTAGTTTTCCATATTTCAGCTCCGTATCATGACAACGTATCAAATATGCTATTCGTAAAAATAATTTAAATTAAAGACAACTGTTAGAAAATAATAATCTAGATAGTAAAGAATACAAATATTAACTAAACAAATACAATTCATCCATAATAAATGTTGTCTTCTATCAAAACCAAGTTCATTTCCTTCTATTCATCAGCACAGATAACCTATCAAGAATGAACATTTTTTATGAATGATCTTTTCCTTGATGACTATCAATTTTCTTAAAAAAAAGTTACAAACAATTTATTTTTATATGCAAAGAGTGATAGTGGCTAGCAATGGAATCCAGTTTGACGCGCGTTTCGTCTATTTAGAACTCGTCAACTGGATGTACCTCCATCCTAGAGTTGATGTTCATTGTGGTTCTCAAAACTCAGTGCTGTTCACTTTAAATGCTATCGCGTTACCCACTTAGCTACTAATTCCCGATAGTCACTTGCTTGTGTAATGGAGTGAAGTTTTAAATTCACTTGATGTTGTTTGGCTTGTATCTTCCGATTGATGTTTAGGATTGTAATTGATCAGTCTCTTATTGGTATATGTACATCCTGTGCAAATTGCCTTGATATTGCCTTAATTTACAATCTTTATAAACAAAGAAGAATGATGGATATGCTTATAAAGGTTGTGAGTGGATGCAATATCGAGGCAATCCACACACAGAGTGTACATATGACAACAAGAGACTGATCAATCATAGTCTTAAATAACAATCGAAATATATAAGTCAACAACTTCACGTTTATTAATGTGGTTTTCTTTCTTTTTTTTCTCTCTTTATTTCTTTGAACTGACTCTTACTACTCAAATCATAATTCTGACAGAATGTTTAATTAAAAAAACAGGTCAAAATTAAGTGAAATATACTTAGTTTACCAGTATAACCTATTTTTCTTCTTTTTTTTCTTTTTTTTTAAAAAAAAGAACAAAACTGAGTTACATATAAGTAGATCATTCTATATGTGTAAATACTTCGTTTTTTTTCTTTCCATTCTTTCTTTTCGTTTTTTCTTATGGTTCATTCTTTTCGTTTTTTCTTCCCGTTTTTTCTTTCTGTTTTTTCTTTTCGTTTTTCCTTTTTGGTTTTTTCTTTGACAACTGAATTAATTTGATTGTATATTGTGTTATATAAAGTTTTTGACATAAACTAATGGTTTTGGACTATGTTATTTATGTTATTCATTTAACCAATATGATAACTTTTATAAATTACAATGATATAATAACATCATTAATCAAAAACAAACAACAACGAAAAACGAAAAGAAAATGATCTAATGGACTTTTGAACTTAATAAAAATGACAATAATTTGTCTAATGGTCTGATAAATAGAGACAAGAGAAATAAATTTAACCTAGTTAAACTTTTTTTTTCCAAAAAAAGAAAACATACGAAATAAAACAGAGATTTGTAGCTCAGGTGGATGATTTTCATGAAGTTTTTCTCTCTGAGCTGGATGGTTTGGTCGTGAAGATTTCATCATTCTTCTAAACGACGTCATCAGCATAAACTCCAGATCTACTTCTAACTGAAATTGCATTCTTCATAGATTGATTAAAATAAGAGAGGACTAGACAGTTGTTTTATTCTTAACAGTGTACACTTACAACTACACCTCATTGACCTAATTCAGATGCTGGAAACATGACAGTTAAAATAATCAGGTGAGTTTCTAATGTTACAATTGTCACGATGAACAAGTTGACATTAAGATGAGACTATAATTTATAAAGGACATCTGAGCGACGCTAAAATGGCCTTGAGAATGTCCACCTACTGACTAGGGCTAAGTAGGAGTTATAAACCTGTATGAATAATATGGATTATGACTTACAGTTGATGGTTAGTGTTAGGAATTAGATTTGGAGTTTTATCACGAATTGACATCAGCTAAAATACCAAAATGGTCTTTAACCAAATGGCTGAACGAATTACGCGCCAAAATTCAAGACCTATTTTCCTAAAGCTGAATGGTTCGTCTCAAAATCAAGTGTCTCCGAGATTAACATTTGGTGAGAACAACCAGTAAATTGAACCATTCTCCAAAAATCTTTTTTAAATATAATGAACTATATCGCCATATAACTCAGCCAGTAGCTCTTCTAGAGTTACTGCCGGTTCTAAGGTTGGGTAAAAGAGGAGGGTTAGGCATGGGGTTTGCGACCCCAACCCGTAGAAAACTAACTCACTAAAAAACATATGAAACTCCAAACAATTTTCAACCAATATCAAAGTCACAACCTCCAATATGAACGTCAAGGCAGTTCTACTGTATGCAGCTGAAACTTCCAGAACTACTACAACCATCATCAAGAAGTCTCAAGTATTTATAAATAGCTGTCTACGCAAGATACTCAACATCCATTGGACAGATACCACTCGTAACAGCCTTCTGTGGGAGAAAACAAACCAGCTTCCAGCCGAACAGGAAATTCGGAAAGGACCATGGAAATGGATAGGACATACATTACGCAAATCATCAAACTACATCGCGATGCAAGCCCTAACTTGGAATGCTGAAGACAAGCGGAAAATAGGAAGGCCAAAGAATACATTACGTCGTGAAATAGAATGAGATATGGAAAGGATGAATAAGAAGTGGAAATAGCTGGATAGGATTGTCCAGGACAGAGTTGGATGGAGAATGCTGGCGGTTGACCTATGCCCCTTCTTGAGGAGTAAAAGGCGTAAGTAAGTAATACAGCCACATATCTTGATTATAGTGACTTATTTCAACACAAGGAAAGAACAAAATTTTGTTGACAATTGTTCGCTATAATTTAAAATTTGCTTTGCTAAAATATTTTATACGCATTTCGAACTTCACTGAAATCTGTCACTCAATGTTATCATTCAACATAGACACACTAAATATGGTTCTGGACCATGATAGATATTGCCTTCAAAGTAAAAGCACCGTCTAGAGAAATTTTATTTTAACTTACTTACGCCTGTTACCCCTCATGGAGGAACGTAGGCTGTCGATCAGCACTCTCTATCCAAACCTGTCCTGGGCAATCTCTTCCAGTTCTTTATAGTTGCTATTCATCATTTTCATGTCTGATTCCAGTTCCCGACACAATATTTTCTTCGGTTTTCCTCTGTTCCATTTTCTTTCAAGATTCCAAGTTACGACTTACCTCGTGATACAGTTTGATGATTTCTGTAATGTATGTCATATTCGCTTCTACCGTCTTTTCCTAATTTCCTCTTTAACTGGAAGCTGATTTGTTCTCTCGCACAGTAAGATGTTGCTGATAGTATCTGGTCTATGGACTTTGAGTATCTTGAGTAGACAACTACTTATAAGTACTTATATCTGAGATGTCATTTTGGTAACCCTCCCCCCAAAATATTAAATGAAACCTAGTCAACTTTTCATTGTATTTTTGTTTTGTCAGTAGAAATACAGTCGACTGCTTTTTATTTTCAAATCATCTAACGAATTCATAAACAGATTGTATTAATGCAACCAAATATCTTTAAAAAAACGGCGAGGCTATAATTTATGAACGAATTAATCAGATATGAGAATAACAGTTCTTGGATTTCGGCAAGAAATTCAGTCATCCATTTAGCTAAATAGCATCTTGACATTATAATTGATGTTAGTTCATGATGAAAACCCTAAATCTAATTCATATCCTTAACCACCAACTATATTTTCAATAGTTGAAATCACGAGTCAATTTAAGCTAGATCACCATAAGAAACCTGGAAGCACTGGATGGCCGTTCCATCCTTGTATGGGACTCCTCATCAGTGCGCATCCACAATCCCGCCTCCCGAGAGATTCGAATCCAGGACCTATCATCAACTACAAATCACAATCCTCATCCTTCACACAAGTTTAAAACTCTCATTTAGCTATAGTCAGTATGTTGACATTCACAAGGTCACTTTAGCGTTGCTCAAAGGTCGTTCATAAATTATAATCTCACCAATAACAGAAAAAAGGAATACAAACTTCTTCATATTTTGATGATTCATTTGAATTTCAATGAAAATTTTATTTCACAGCCTAATAATAAGTAGTAAAGATAAAATGTTCTGCATTTAACAACACAGGTCAACTGTTATAACTCAAATGAAGTATCCACTTGAGAAAATGAGAAAGAAGTATTATGTAACAAAATGGTAACAATAACAATCTATTAGAAAACTAGAAAAGTGGTCTATTTTATTAAGGTAGACTAAAGAGTAAATTATATTTGATACTTACTTCAAAGAAAATTCTTTGTTAGTATGTATTCATTTGTGGTAGTGTCAAGTCTCATTTGACTATGATAGATTACGTGCCAATTATTAGGTTAAATCCCTCCTCCATTGGATAAATATTAGAAGGACAGTTTTAGTTTGTAATTAGGTTATATTTATTGATGATCTCGTCATATCGAAATAATACTGTGATCGTGCCAAAGTTTACGGGTGAGACTACTATGCGTACGTGAGTGAAGTTCGAGGTCACAAACAACGGAAACAGTCTGTTTTTGATACAATTAAACAAAAAGATACAGTAAAACAATCACTGGTACAATTGATTATAATAATAAATGTTTCCATTTCATCAATCGCATTCGCTTCATAAAAGTAGATTACTATACATCTTTAGCAAAAAGGGGATGATATACAATTATGTATAGATTAAAGAATAATCAAATAGTCAGTAGATTTTGTTAAAGTGTAATATATAAATGCGTAGTGGCTGCTTCACTTTCAATGAAAATCATGTTTATATTAAGTAATCACTACCATATTCATTTAAGTCTTATTGTGAATTGAAGTGTGTAGTGTCGGTCATTATGTTAAGCCTATGTACCTTATTCTAGCTTTCGAATAAGCCGATCTATTCATTCTACTTGAGTCCCATTCTGACCTTCTTATTTATTCGCTTATCAATCTTCACTGTTTTTATATGAGCGCGTAAGTGTGTGTAAATTTCTTATCCCATTACTCATCACACGTCTGTAACTTACTTTTGTGTGACTATAAATATTGATCAACGTTTGGTTAAATGGGAGCTTGCTTACCAGCCATCTCCACTCTGCGTCGTTCCTCTTCTCTCTATTCCATTTGCTTTATATACAAAATATATGTTTTCAAAAGTCTATTCTCGTTATTTGACTTATTTAATCCCGTTAGTGACTAACTCGATTTAAGTCGATGATTATACACGAGGATAGGCGACATATATATTTCAATAACAATCATTCATACGATTTACTTAGAGTAAGATCGCGGGCCAGTAAAGTGGCGAGTCCGTCGACAACATCGTTCGATTTAAATGACAACGAAATAAAGGGCCTCACTAAAATTACAATTTAGCTGCTAGTTTAGATGATTTGTTATCATAGAAATAATGCTTTGATCAATGATCACAAAACAATAGATAGGAACCTACGTATCCTAAATTCTGGCTAATTGATACATACTAGCTAGTTAATAAAATTGGTTCGAGTCTTATAGTGAGCCCGTTAGTTTTTTTTATGTTCAACGATTACAGACATACATTTTCTTTTGACAAGTGTTAACTGCTAAATAGTGTAAGTATATGAATCATTCTTGATTACCCACAAATGCTTAAGCTAATCATTTATTTAATTGACAATCCAACACTTGTTCAATTTGTTAATGTTTCTATCATAGTTATTAATGTAATTACCCTTTATAGTAATTAAAAGATGTTACATCCCACTTTAATTAACGAGTTTTCTTTTTCTTTTGGAAGTTACTGATTATCCATTTTAATGCATTTTAGTTAATGTTAATCTATAGCTGAAGTTTTCATTAACTATTTACTAAGTAATGGACAATTGAATGATAAGAATCTAAAAGGAAGTAATGAATAAGATGAACATCAATCATTAAAATACTCTTTTCCCTATATTCATAATTAAAAAAATAGTGGTATTGTGGTATGTGCTACTGATCTCGACAGATATAAGTAGTATGTATCTTTAGTTGAAAGTGAAATACCTCATAGTAGAAGATTAAGAAGATCAAAGAAAAGTGTTGGGGACGTTAGATCCCCAGAGCTCAATTAGGAAAGGACCTAATTTTGTGATTTTATTTAGGAAATTTGAATTTCTTTGTTTTCGCTCCAAAGGCGCTTTTGTCACTTTCATGTCGTATTCCCCACTGGGAAATATCTTAAATGCTATTGGCCCGTTGCGTCTTTTAGTATGCTATTTGGTAACTTCCCAAGGACGGTTTTGTACTGTATATATACGTTTTGAATTGTGTATGTTGTGGTCGCTCGTTTCCGGCTGTTTGCAGAATATGCTTCCTCATTCCAAGCTTGGACTTCTCCCTCTAGTTATCGGGGCTGAGACGTATCGAATAGCTAGCTTACTGGTCTTTGGTCACCGAGTCTTGTTTCTCGTTCGCTGATTAAGTGAACTCGTGATAGCTTCAAACCTAGCAAAAAGTGAACGAGAATAGAGAATAATTGGTATAGAAACGAAAGAACAATGAAATCTGAGATGGTTGATTGACATTTTTTAAATGAATTATTTATTTTATGGATCTGAGATTTGACCAAGACATTTCTGTAATACTGTATTCAAATGCATTCGATTGTCCCTACTTATGTTCTCGTTCACTACACCAGTAGAGATTTAGATTTCTGATGTTTCATGAATTAGTGTTACACACTTTTCCAGAATAAATAAATAAACAGACATGAAATGGCATCCTTTACAACACATTAGATTGTATAATTAAAACATAAATTACATCTCAAAGAATATAATCTGAGAATAGACGGATCTTATTACATCATCGGAAATAAATAAAAGCAATTTAGTGGATGAAATTTTGCTGTTAATCATTGATGTACTCGATTATCGGTTTGATTTTTCGAGTATTCACCTAACTCTTTTCATCCAATCCCACTGTGTTTTGTGCTACTGATGTCGACAGATATAAGTAGTATATATCATCGATTAAAAGTAAAATGTCTGGTGGCACAAGGTTTAGAAGATCGAAGAGAAGAGAACGAAAACAGAGAATTGTGACAAGTAAATCGAATTTACAAAAATCTATTTCTATAATAATGATGAAATAAAAGTTTGATTTTATTTCATTTCGTAGGGTTTTTTTTCTCCCCCTTCTTTTTTTCTTACTACCTAAAATTACTCGAAATTTTATGGTTAAAATAAATTAAATTAGAAAATATGTTTATTGATATTGAGTAAAATTAGGGTAAGAAATCTGTGTAAATAAACACCAACTAACACATTCATGAGTCTATATAAGCTAGACTATCACCATGGAAAACTTGGAAACACTGGACGGTCATTTGACCCTAGTATGGCACTCCTGAACAGTATGCATCCATGATCTCACATGCAGGATTCAAATACAGAACATTTGGTCTAGTGGGCGAACGCTCAATATTTAATTGTGTTAATGTTTAACTTCAACCAATCCACGATATTGAGCAACCATTCACTATTGAACTTTAATGAGTAACTGTCTCACGACAGATACG
This sequence comes from Schistosoma mattheei, assembly GCA_944470405.2. Lineage (NCBI taxonomy): Eukaryota > Metazoa > Platyhelminthes > Trematoda > Strigeidida > Schistosomatidae > Schistosoma > Schistosoma mattheei. Next base: position 42,971,719 of record OX103945.1, read on the forward strand.
GTTGAGCTCCACTGGTCACTGCTTCTCCCTAGAACTCTATGAAATACCTTTTAAAGCCAGTCACTAGTGAGCACATAATGATAACTACCAAGCTGAAGGGTTTTTTTGTAGAGATTGTCGTAATTTAATAGTTGAATTCATGAGTCAAGTAATGCTAGATTTTAGTTAACAATTAAAAAAGTACTGAAGCGGAATTAATTCATTGAATATTAAAGAATAAATTAGTCAACAAGTACTATTTAATACAAAAAGTTAATCATATCTGTCATCTATCACTTTCTATCAATAATCTAATATCAACTTGATCATATGACTGTAAAAATCATTTGTAAGTTTTCAAGGGACTCCTCCTGGAGCCACTCTGGAGCTTCTGTCGGTACCAAGCCTAGATAAAAAGGAGGGTTAGGCATGGGGTTAGCAACCCCATCCTTTAAAAAACTAACTTGCTAAAAAACCGCCAACCAGAAAAAAATTATTCAAACCATTTAACTTTGCCCCGAGAGTCAGAAGTTTTTCATTTGGAAGAGTTATGACGCCTCATGATGAAAGCCGAGTACTTTCGGAAGTCACGAGGCTGATGCCTCTTCTGATAACCAGAAAAACCATATATTTAGATACATGGAATGCTCGTACAATGTGGAATATCAGGAGAGTCTTCCAAATTGCTGCAAGGAAATTAAAACCAATTGAGTTTCTTTTTACGTATTTCAAAATGCAAAATCTGAAATTGTTGAAATGGAGAATATATTTCAATAGCTGAGATCATGAGTGAATAGAAGCTAGACAACCATGGAAAACATGGAAGCACTGGACGGCCGTTCCGTCCTACTGTGGGACTCCTCAGCAGTGCACATCCACGATCATGACTCGCGAGATTCCAACCCAGGACCTACCAATCCCGCGCTTGGCGCCTAACCAATTAGACCATTGAGCCGGCATCCAACGGTGTTAATGTCTGACTTCAGCTAATCCACGAAATTGAGCGACACACCCATCATTGTCATCAGTTAGTTACTACCTCACAACTGACCCGGTTGGATGCCGGCTCAGTGTTCCAGTTGGTTAAGCGCCTGGCGTGAGACTGGTATGTCCTGGGCTCGAATCCCTCGAGGTGGGGTCGTGGATGCGCACTGCTGAGGAGTCCCAAAATGGGACGAAACGGTCGTCCAGTGCTTCCATGTTTTCTATGGTGGTCTAGCTTCAATTGACTCATGATCTCAACTATTGAAATTACTACAATCTCCACAAAACCCCTTCTGGTACTAATCAAATATATTTCCAATTAAAGAATTATGTTTCTTTAATTCACTCAATAGTTTTATCATTAATAGTAAACTTCTTAAAGTATATTTTACTGTGATTTTAAATATATTCAGTCTAAACATTACTTACATAACATATGAGAATTATGAAATCACTTCATTCATTGACTGAAAAATTGACAACAATTATCTACTGGCTAGTGGTTTATATCATGGTAAAATTCTTTAATAACAATTTATAAACAACCAAATCAACAGAAATAATGATCATCTATAACCTTGTAAACTATACTGAATGAAATGAAGAACATTCATCAATAAGTTAAAACAATATTTCACTAGTTGAAATCATGAGTCAATTAAAGCGAGACCATCATGAAAAACCTGGAAGCACTGGAAGGCCCTTTCGTCCTAGTACGAGCGGAGTTCAACCAGATATGTTGTGAGATATCATCTCCACATCTCTTCTGTTAAAATGATATATCAGAAGAGGTTTTGTGGAGATTTTAGTAATTTCAATGGTTGAGATTGTAGGGCCCAGTGTAGATCACCAACGTAGATGATCTATGTCGAAATGATTAGAGACCTACTCGAGTTAGGCGTGAATGGTGTGACGAACCAACTAACGTCGAAGTCACACCTCGCGGTCAGCAATTTACGTGGACTACCCCCATTGACGTACCAAGGTACTATAGATGCTTTGAAGACTGTACAACACAAGGGACGTTATTACAGAAATATATTAGTTAAAGTAGATACAAGCGGAAGTAAGACCACTGCCGCATGGACCAGTCCATGGCATACGATTAACTAATGCGCGTTGGTTGTACATGACCTTGGCAGGGAGCGATGATCTGTTCGAAATTCAGTGATCCAACTGCCGGATGATTAGGCTAGGGCTCAGTGACATTTCACTGGCCCTACAAGATCATAAGTCTATTGAAGCTAGACCACTATGAAAAACCTGGAAGCACTGGATGGATTTATATTGACTGATGAGAAATCAAAACACTTTAGATATATAGTTACGAGCTTAAAAGATGTTAGTTATCTTACAGTAGATTATTATTCATTATTCATATGATCTAGTAATTATTCAAAAGCAATGAAACTTTTAATGTCTCCATAAACTAGGGATACCTGAATAATTGAGTGATAAACTATATGTGTAGTAAACGAGAGTTCATTTGGGGAAGATCAATTTATTGTTTATAAAGTTCTTCAGTAAAATATGATAACCATACGTCAAATATATTATTTACACATCTTCCTTCAGTTGTCCTTTACATGCTTCATGATTCGGCGAGACTGTGAGTCATGAATTTTGGCTCAAAATTCCTTCATACATTTGGATAAATAGAGTTTTGGCATTATAGCTAATATCAGTTCGTGATGAAAACCTTAAATCTAATTCCTAACCCTAAACACCAACTGTAAATCATAATCTCAATCCCTCATATTGGTTTATAACCCTCATTTGGTTCTATTTATTAAGTGGACACTTTCAAGGTTACTTTAACATCTCTCAAAGGTTGTCCATAAATTATAGTCTCATCCATGATTCTTTCAATTCTGTTGTTATTATAATTTCTCTCTGTTTCCACTCCTCCTTGTTCTCTTCAATTCATTCTTCTCAATCTTCTGCTACTAGACATTCCACTTTTAATTAGTGTTATATACTACTTATATCTGTCGATATAAGTAGCACATATCACATAATCATTATGTTAATTATCAAAATATTAGTAAACTAAATAATGAAACAATAGTGATTCAACAACAAACAAATAAAACAGATTAATTTTTTTTCTAAAATGCAAAATTCATTCAGTTCCCACTTGTCATTGAATGTTATCTCCTATTGAATTGAGTCATTGTAAATCATTTACTACTAAAAAAAAAAGAGAAAATAAATTGAAGTATGCTCTATATGTGACAATATGCTCTTGACAACAACAACGAGAACAACAACAGCGACGACGACGACAACAACAACAAAAACAAACAAACAATGTTTGGTTGATTACGCTTGATTGATATTGCATGATCTAATTTATACTTCAATATAATGGGATTTATTGAGAATTAATTTATTATTATTATTAGATAATCAACATACTGTGACAATGACACAAGTAGGAGAATAACTAGAAAAAAGAAAAAGAAAATTTACTTCACAAATTATTGGTAATGGTTGTTTGTTTGTTTTGTTTTGTTTTACGGTTGATCTAATCATAGATGCAAAGTGTTTGAGAATAGAATGAAATTGTGTTTTTCTATTCAATTGATTTATGATATATTTTTATGCAAATATTTATTTCAATAATTGAAATCATGGATCAATTGAAGCTAGACCATTATGGAAAACCTGGAAGCACTGGACGGCTGTGGATGCGCACTGCTGAGAAGTCCCATAATAGGACGAAACGGTCATCTAGTGCTTCCAAGTTTACCATGGTAGTTGTCTAGCTTCAATTGATTCATGATTTAAACTATTAAAATTTCTAATATCTCCACAACACCCTTTCTGAAAATATTTGTTTATCATTAACAAAAAAAGAAGAAATAAATTGTTTGAATTATGAGATGATTCAATAGTGGCCCTCAACATGCACGAAGGGAAAAAGCAAGATCGTCGAGTATGACAAAGAGAACACTAACCCAATCTCACTTGATGAACAAGCTCTGGAAGATGTGAAGTCTTTCATGTACTTGGGAAGCATCGTCAATGAACAAGGAGGATCAGATGCAGACGTAAACGCTAGGATGGCAAAGCGAGGACCGCATTCTTACAACTGAAGAGCATATGAGACTCAAAAAAATATCAGCCAATATCAAAATCCGAACCTTCAATATGAACGTCAAGACAATTTCACTGTACAGAGCTAAAACTTGGAGAACTACCAAAACTGTGGTCAATTTTGATTAAGTCCTTTTATTAACTTAACACACAATGTTATTTGAACAGTAACAATTCATATAATTCTTTGTACCGTTATGATTACTTGAACACATAACAGACTCTAGCTAAAATGTCGATCACTTAAATATCACTCGATGATTCATCCTCCTCCCTATATATGTATGTACGCGAATCCTATTATTAGTCCTCGGTTCGCCTTGCTGCGTCCTCATGTAATTTAACTATAAATCTGCCTATGTAATTAGTTGCATATACTTATTCGCCTCTCCGCTTGAAATTCGCTCGATTTTCTTATAGCTTTGTGATATGTACTATCCGCTAAGAAAAGTGTAAATGTGGCTTCTCATTTTCTTCTAAATTTAGATCACCGTTGTAACTGATATTATAACAGTTACCGAAGTGATCGATTAAGGAAGCAATGCCACTAAAGACCCATTGTAGGAATTGAAAAATAAGAGAACATATTATAAACTAGACAAGTCTATAACTAATAGTAAAACAAAACTATTAATAATGAACTTTTCAATTAGTTATAATCATAAGAAATAAATCCATTAATCATGGATACAATCTGTCTGAAGTTTTATTATTTTTTCTAAAGGAAATTAACATTTGAAAGCTAGTTAATCAGGGTGGAAAATTTGCTTATTATTATTATCCTATCCCATACACACGGACAAATGCAGATGAAGTCAACTAATGTTGCAGAAGCATCTGTCAGTAGGCCTTAAAATACACAAGGGAAAACCAAGGTCTCAAATACAACACGGAGAACAGTAATCCAATCACACTTAATGGAGAAACTCTGGAAGATGTAGAATCCTTCACATACCTGGGAAGCATAATCGATGAACAAGGAGGTTCAGATGCAGACGTAAATGCAAGGATTTTAAAAGCAAGAACCGCATTCCTACAATTGAAGAACATGTGGAACTCAAAACGAATATCAACCAATATCAAAGTCACAACCTCCAATACGAACGTCAAGGCAGTTCTACTGTACGGAGCTGAAACTTCCAGAACTACTACAACCACCATTAAGAAGGTGCAAGTATTTATAAATAGTTGTCTACGCAAAATACTCAACATCCATTGACCGGATACCATCAGCGACAGCCTTTTGTGGGAGAGAACAAATCGGCTTTAGATGGTGGTTGGAGGTAGTCAACAGGAAACCCGGGTCTAGGGTTTCCTGTTGACTACCTCCAACCACCATCTAAATCTCAATACATAGTGCCCACAGTGTCGAGTCACCTAGACTGGTGGCCACATTGCAACATGATCGATAGCATTCGATCTGCACTAATAAGGACTAGACAAGCATGACATTGATTACCACCAAATGATCAATCAATTGTGAGAGCAAATCAGCTTCCAGCCGAACAGAAAATTCGGAAAAGACTATGGAAATGGATAGGACATACGTTATGCAAATCATCAAACTGCATCACGAGGCAGGCCCTAACTTGGAATGCTGATGTGAAACGGAAAAGTGGAAGGCCAAAAAACACATTATGTCGAGAAATAGAATGAAATATGAAAAGGATGAATAACAACTGGAAATAGCTGGAAAGGATTGGCCAAGATAGAGTTGAATAGAGAATGCTGGTGGTTGGCCTATGCTCCTCCATGAGGAGTAACAGGCGTAAATAAATAAGTAAGTAAGTATTATTATTATTATTATTGATGGCTTTATTCAATATTATATTTTTGGAACAATATAGAATTCTCAGCATAAATTATTTTCAACACGTTTCCTTTTCTTATTCCTTGAATGATCCTTGTGATAAATATTGAGTGATCGGCAGTTAGATGTTAGCGGATCAGGAATCTACATCTGAATGATATGAATTTATTTCGACGTATAGTTCTAGCAACAACAATGTCTCTGACTTGGTTCTTTTGTAATATTTAATGCTAAATTTCGTGAACTTTTCATAAACTCACCTGGATATGCTATGCAATTAATTGACATAATGATCCTTTGAAACAAACAATATCAGAAGGGTTTTTGTGGATACAATAGTCATTTTAATGATTGACATCATGAGTCAATTGAAGCTAGACCACCATAGAAAATGTGGAATCATTGGACGGCCATTTTGTCCTACTGTGGGACTCCTCAACAGTGCACATCCACGATCATGACTTTCGAGAACCGAACGCAGGATATGTCGCCCTCGGGCGCGAACGCTTAGCCTCTTCTAAGGAGTCCCGAAATAAGACGAAACGTCTGTCCAATGCTTTCAGGTTCTCCAAGTTGGTCTAGCTTCAATTGACTAATGATCTCAACCATTGAAACAAACAACAGACAGATAACTTGCTGAAATATCTAGATGTCTGGAACAGATATCTCCGACATTCAAACACGCCGCCTGGTATGTAAATTCATGTATTTTAATTCATATGTGTTTAGGTTTTTGAATACTAGTGGTTTTTTATTAATTTACGGTTGTTAGTGGATGAATTCTAAATGTCTTCAAAATGAATTTTGAAAATCTGTTGGATACATGAACACTTTACAGAATTCATATTACTGAGATCCATTAACAGACATATATTCCATGAAGGCTTTAGCTGTCTTTCTTATGTGTAAACTAATTTCAGTTATTTATTTCTAAATGGATATCAAATGTATACTAATTCCACGTTTTTATACTCATGTTGTTGACGATATTAGTTAAGTATTAAAATCGAGATCGAACTAAAAAAAGGAAATTTAAAGAGCACTACAGACTCTTCAAATCAATATTCTAAGTGAAGTACAAACATGACCATATCCAGGATCGAATCCATGACCCATAGGATTTGCAACATATATAAAACCAAATAGTTGACATCAGTGAATAACTACCTGACAGATATGAGAAGAACAAACAAAAATTGGATAGAACCAGAAAGGAAGATGGAGGACAGAGTTGGTTGGTGAATGCTGGTTGGCAACCAATGCTCGATTGTCAGTAACAGGCGTAATTAAGTAAGTAAGTAAGTAAGTAGGTAGGTAAGTAAGTAAGTAAAGTAAGTAAAGTAAGTAAGTAAGTGAGTGAGTGAGTGAGTGAGTGAGTGAGTGAGTGTGAGTAATATTCACTCACAACATCATCCGTGCATAAGAATGAATTAGGTTACTTTGTTATATTATAGATTCTCTTATATTCATCTCATTTATATCTGATACAGACAGAACTAAATTTTAGTAATTAATCCTTTGTAATATAATTGTTTCATTCTCATATGTACTCAGTTTGAAATGATTTAAGAATAATACAAAAAATAATAATGAATAAGAGCTATTAGTGTAAGTTTCTTTTACTGAATTATTAAGCAGGTTAATCTACCGGATATCCTGTCCATTCTAGTTCAATTTCAAAATAGATTTCATTGATTGTTAATAAATTTCCTATGTTAAATATTAAACTTTTGTTTTAACTATGAAAGTATTCTGATTTACTGAATTAAAACCATTGTTAAACGAGTATTTTTAAAATTCAATCTTCCGAAATAGGATTCTATGGAGATTGTAGTAATTTCAATAGTTGAATTCATAAATCAGTTAAAGCTAGGATACCATGGAAAACCTGGAAGCACTGAGTGGCCATTTCGTCTTCATACGAGACTCCTCAGCAGTAGTTGAAGTTAGACATTATTACCGCTGAATGACTCCTCAGTGATCTTAAGTTTAAGCATTCATTCGTGAGATCGAAGGTCCTGGGTTCGAACCCCGAGAGTGGGATGGTGGATATGTACTAATGAGAAGTCCCCTACTAGGGTGGAATGGCCGTTCAATGATTACAGGTTTTCCATGGTGGTCTTGCTTCAGTTGACTCATGAATTCAAATATTAAATCAATATTTCATTAGTTTTCAGAATAAATATTTTGTAATAATTCACTTTTTATTCCTAATATTTTGGATTGATTGTAAACAAAAGAGTTTTGATTTTGGAGAAAAATCCGCTTATGTATCCCATGAATAAAGGGATCTGGTAACAGTGACTGTTGTAGACTTGTTCCATGCACTTCATTACTTACTTACTTACTTACTAACTAAGTAACTAACTAACTAACTAACTAACTAACTAACTAACTTACTTACTTACTTGCTTACTTACTTACTTACTTACTTACTTACTTACTTACTTACTTACTTACTTACTTACTTACTTACTTACTTACGTCTGTTACTCCTCGTGAAGGAGCATAGGCCGCTATCAGCATTCTCCATCTAACTCTATCCTGGGCAATCCTTTCCAGTTCTTTCCATTTGTTATTCATCCTTTTCATATCTCATTCTATTTCCCGACATAATGTTTTTTTGCCTCGTGGTGCAGTTTAATGATTTGCGTAATATATGTCCTATCCATTTCATCGTCTATTCCTAATTTCCTCTTCAGTTGGAAGCTTTTTTGTTCTTACCCACAGAAGGCTGTTACAGATGGTATCCGGTCAATGCATTCCATACTTTTATTATAAATTTAGATATTCCCAAAGATTTGTAGCTCGCTTCAAGTATATCAAATACTCATAATCATAATAGTATTAATACTATCTATAGGTTTTGCTACATTACCATATCAGAGAATGTATACATGAAACTCATGTACAAATGCATAGTAAAGTTTTTATTCAACAAATTTCATAACTACTACTTCATTCAATGAATTGTCAACAGTATACATTTCAAATGATCATCTCATTTGATAATGATAATTAAAGATGATAATAATGTAGTTATAATCTGTGTGAGGTCTACATACATGATAAGATCTATTCGTTTCTATTTGTTTCTTTGAGTTATTGTCAAAATCAGTAGATATAAGTAGTATATAATTCATGTAGTTAAGATTTAATCATTCTTTCAAATTGTTTTGATAATGAAAATAAATAATGTCATAGAGTAATAATTCAATAGTCATAAAGGTTGATTTAGATAGATTAAGTCAAAAAGAGAATATTGGCTTCAATTGAGGTAGGTAACATGATATGGTAATGATACTGATGTTTCTAGATACTAAATTGAATATAGAATAAATGATTTGTATTGGATTTTACTTTATTCAATGGAAATCTACATAAATAGACAAATATTTTAATGAAAGCTAATCTTTTTTAATATCTAGAGATTTGCAATATGAAATTATAAGCTTTGATAGAGTAATGTGAAGATCATCAGAGAGTGGATTTGTGGAGATTGTAGTGAATTTGCTACTTAAATTCATGAATCTATCTAAGGTAGACCATTATTGAAAACATGGAAGCACTAGTATGAGACTAATCAGCAGCACGCATCCATGATCTTGCATGCAGGATCCTAGGTCTCTCGCGTGAACGTTTAACCTCAACACCACTGATGAGGCGTCCAACGGTGTTGATGTTTAACTTTGATCAATCCATGATCTTGTACATCTTTTCATCTACTGTCTGAGGCAGGATCGTGAATACGCACTGCTGAAGAATCTCATGTAAGGGAGAAATGACTATCCATTGCTTTCAGGTTTTTAGTGGTGGTTTAGCTTAGGTCAACCCATGAATTCAACTATTGTGAGGATATTGTGTCATCAAGCTATTCGATTACGTTAACAATTATGAACTCATCAATTATCCGGTTAAACGTTAACCAAAACTGAGTTCATTCAACTTTATTTTATAAATTTTACAATTAAACAATCTGAACACCTTCAAAATATGCTTCTGATGTATGCACGAGAATGATAATGATTGGTTGTTTGCTTAGTCAGACCTGTAGATAATCTGATAGGCGTTAGATGAGTTATATATTCCTTTATCCTCATTATTATTGACTGGTTGTTGATTGCTGTTCGATTGTGTCGGATTGTTGTCGGGTTTTTTTTGGTGTGGAAATATATTTACGTTCCAGTCAGGATAATCACGTGTTCTTGATCTGAGTTGTGTTAAAGTTTTATACAACAGACACTGGGAAAGAATTTAGTATAGATATTTGTCTAAGGTACGTTAACGTCTTATTCGTGTAAACGTGGAAAATCAAGCGTTATAACAGCTTCATTTGAAGCAATACACTTTTTCTATCTTTATATTCATTGTCCAAAACATCTATCAGAATTCATTGAAGGAGTTACGCTTTTCAGGCATTACATTAATTTACATTTTCATTATTCCTGTATCACCACAGTGTCATATACACACAAAACGGAACGTTAGAAAATCATTTAAAGTTAATAAAATTAGTGATTTAACTGTTATTCAAAGATCCATAAACAATTATAAACAATACATTTAGTGGATCAGTTTGCTTACTTGTCAACCAAGGAAAACAGTTAAGTTTTTGATTAAAAATAAATGTTACTGAAACCAGATCGTGACAGACTGATACAGGTTCGAGAAAAATGAGATTGATGTTATGTTTCCCTCTCAAACAGATAGATAGATAGATAGATATGGCTACGTATATTGAAGGGATATTCGCAATGATGCTGGGTTCTATGAACTACGTTAACGTTTTTTGGAACTTCAATTGTCGTTGTGGAAAACACTAGTGTGGTGTGTGCTGCTGATATCAACAGATATAGGTAGTATGTGTCATCCATCAAAACTGAAATGTCTGGAGGTAGAAGGTTTTCCAACTACCCTAGGTGGATCCTATATATACACCGACCCAGTTAAAGCACTGGATATTCGCTTTTCATCCTCTCAATTTCGTAAATAACAGTAATGCCACTGGAAGGCAGTGAGTAGAACTGCCCTGTCAATAACTGTATACGCGTGTCCATGTGAGAGCATTTCGAGAGGGATTACGAGTTCACGTAAATTTTCAAAAGGAACGAAGACTCAGTGACACAATAAACAAATACACTAACTATTCTGATGCGTCCCAGCCCCAGAAGACTTCTACCTGAAGTTTGTGTTGATGATACGATTCAAAAGAACGATCAAAGCTCCACGACCAAATCACCCGCCTCAGAGAACTAAACTCGATCAAAATCAACCACCTGAGTTACAAATCTTCTCCACCATGAATTACTATCTTTGACTATAGAAATCTAGCGTTTAACTATCGAACTTTACGAAGGTATACATGAGTTAAATAAAAGACTATTATATGATTAGACACCGCTTCATTAAGCCCATTACATTTTACCCATACGAACATGACCTTATATGTAAAGAGTATTGGTAAAAAAGAAAAAAAAGCAAATAGATTTTATTATAGCAATCACACTATCCATCTTTGTTTAAAAAGCTTGTGACTTGAGGTTATATCGAGGCAATCCGAACAGAATGAACATATGCCAACATAAGGCTGATCAATCGCAGTCCTAAATAACGATAGGAAGATACAAGTAAAACAACACCAAGTGAATTTAAACTTCATCCCATTGCACAAGCAAGTAGCTATCAGGTTTCTCTAGCTAAGTGGATAACGAGATGGCGTTTGAAGCAACGGAACTGAGTTTTAGTTTTAGAGTGATCATCAACTCTGAGATGCAGGTACGTCTAGTTGACGAGTCTTAAATGGGACGAAACGTGCGTTCTGGATTTCACTGATAGCCACTATCTATCTCTGCTTAAAAATCACACTAACAGTAAATAAGAAATTTTTAATTTAAGAGATTGTCACACTGTCAAAATATTATCTAACAAACCATATTTCTTTAGGGAATTAATTTCTGATTATGAATTTGTCATTTATAAAACGTTATCTATCTATCCATCTATCTTCCTATTCTTCAATATATTTACTTATCTACCTTAAGAGGTTTATCTTTTATCTTATCAGTCTTTAATTTGTACACTCTGATCATATACAAACTAATTAAGAGTAATTTCTTGTCATTGAAACGATAAAGAGTAATTGTCTTCATTAAAAAAGAACGAATTGAGACTAAGAATAAACAGATAATATCTATTATAAGTTTCAATACTGTATCATATCCATGTATTTTCTTTTAGTTTCGTACAAACGCAATGAACTATTGACGACTATCAGTTTTATATATTCTAAGTAAAGACCTGTGTCAGATGAGGCTGCTGACGTTCTCCCTCTCTCTTTATTTGATGGTCGATTAGATGATGAAAATCTCCTGATCTTAGTAGAAACATGGGATACAGTTGACAGCTTGCAAGCAGTTAGGTTATTTGGACTTACCAAATCATTTAGTTCTTCTATCCCATGCACATTAACAAATGCAAATGAAAACAGCTAGTTCAGCAACAGCTTCTACATTAGTTGACCTCAACATACACAAGGGAAATTGTAAAATCCTGAAATATAACAAAGAGAACACCAACCAAGTCACAATTAACGGAGAAGCAGTGAAAGAGTTGGAGATTTACGCGTACCTGTGCAATATCGTCAATGAATAAGGGGGAGTCTGATTCAAACGTAAAGACTGTAGAAGTAAGGACAACATTTATACAGTTGAAAAACATATGAAACTCAAAACAATTGTCTGTCAGCCAATATCAAAGTCAGAATCTTTAATACAAACGTCAAGATAGTTCTGCTGTACAAGGCTGAAACGTGAAGAACTAATAGAACCATCATTAACAGAGTACAAATATTGCTAAACAACTGTCTACTCAAGATACTCAATGACCGTTTGTCAAAGTGATCTTCAGGATGTCCACCCATTTACTAGGACTAAATAAAGATTGTAAACCAATGTGAGAAATTAAGATTATGATTTACAGTTGATGATTAGAGTGAAGAATTAGATTTAGGGTTTTTATCACGAAGTTACATAAACAAAAATGCAGAAACTTTATTTAACCAAATGGATGGATGAATTTCGCTCCAAAAATCCGAAATCTGTTATCGTATACCTGATTGATTTGTCCATAAATTATAGTCTGATCGAAAAACCTACCACGTAATGAATTTGAAAATTAGATTTTATACACCATTATCTTGCTTGATCTTAATGCTTGAAGACGTTAGTTTAAAATATGGGAAAAAATATCTTCAGTTTATTTCGATAACTTAACTAACACTTTTACGTGTTCATATTGTAACATATGGTGTCTTTAAGTTGATACTGAATCACAATCTTCCTATACACTATCCCGATTGATTGTTTGATCAGTAATGAACGAAATGGTGGCAATATTTATTGTGCTTAAAATAAGATACTTACTTACTTATGCCTGTTACTGCCAGTGGAGCAAGGCCGCTGCCCAGCGTATATAACTGTTAATAAGCACTTGTATTTTCTGGATGATGGCATTCGTAGTTCTCCAAGTTTCCACCCCATACAGTAGAACTGTGTTGACATTTGTATTGAAAATTCAAACTTTGGTGTTTGTTGATAGTTGTTTCGAGTTCTAGATGTTCTTCAGTTGTAAAATGCTGCTCTTGTTTTGCCGATCCACGTCTTCACATCTACATCAGATCCAACGTGTGATTAAAATAAGATAGTATACAGAGACTTAAGTAATCCAACAGTACCATTATTTATTGTACAAACAACTCATTTACATTTATCTCATAGAATAAGAATAAAAAGCCATTTTCCTGAATCTAGATTCAACAGTATCATTATTATCTGATTTTATATTGTAAAGAGCATAAGATTAATCTGTTTATTGATAATTTTGCCTTAATAATAATCAGTATAGTATAGTATACGATTAATATAGACAGATTAACCCTGTATAAAGAAGACTAAATGACTGAAGTTCCACATTACCAGATGACTTTGGTCAGAAAACCATTGATTCATCACAATAAGGAACTCTTCATTAGTGTGCTTCCAAAACCATACAAGATTTCGAATATAGAGCTTTGAAGCTTCTCAAACGGTATTTAAGCTTCAGACTTTTCAGTTAATAGCCAGTGATTCAAATTTATAACTCTGTTAAATCCATGTGGGTCGCGCAATTTCGTGGATTGGTTGATGTTAGAAACTATCACCATTGATGCCGGCTCAGTGGTCCAGCTGGTTAAGCGTTCGCGCGCGAGACCGAAGGCCCTGGGTTCGAATCCCGCTCGCGGGATCGTGGATGCGCACTGCTGAGGAGTCCCACAATGGGACGAAACGGCCGTCCAGTGTTCCAGGTTTTCATTGTGTGGTCTAACATCAATTGGTTCAAGATCTCAATTAAAATCCATGTGTGACTATAATCTATTGCCTTTGATAGCATGTTTAACATATTTGGATTCCATTGTTTACAGGTTCACATAAGATTTCTGGTAATTATCTCTAGATGTTAATCATTAGTAAACATGTGATGAGTGTTGTTATTAAAGATATTGGATAACCTTGATGAAAGTTATCTGTTTTTGTTTGTTTTAATACATCATTATGTCTATTCATCATATAATCTATGCAGACATGTTTATGAAAAGTTTACAACCTTTTGCTGTACAACTTACAAAAAAGTACAATCAGAGACACCATGATGGCTGGCGATATGAACTGAAAAGAATGAACATTATTCAGATGTTGATTCCTGAACTGCTAACATCTAACTGCCGATCACTCAATATTTATCATCAAGATTAATTAAGAAATAAGAAAAGGAAACTTCTCGAAATATTTTCTGCTGAGAATACTATATTGTACCAGTATAGTGAAAGAGAACACAATTGGGTACAATCGAATGTATTTCAATACAAAATTATAGAATCTCTCCGTAAAATGTGAAAACCATAGAGTAAATTCTTCATTTGCAAAATGTCAATCAATTGTCTCAGACTTCATTGTTCTTTCATCTCTTGGCAGCAAACGAGAACAGAGAAAGATTAGTGTGGAAATAAAGAAAACAATAAAGACATTTTGTAAATGAAGTATTTACTGTATAGTTCTCAGATTTTACTAAGAGATTCTGTAATTTTGTGTTGAAATACTTTCAACTGTTCCCATTTGTATTCTCATTCACTACACTAAAAGTATAATATTCAATAAAGCTATTAATAATAGTAATGAAATAACAATAATGATATATCAGGAGTATAAATTTTAAGTATATAATTGATGATAACTGTCAATGAGAAAAAGGATCCAAAGAAATATTAATCATGTATATATATATATATATATATATATATATATATATATATATATATATATATATAGAGAGAGAGAGAGAGAGAGATGGTGGGGAGGGAGGGAAAGTGAGGGGAAGAGAGGGGTTGGGAAAGTGAGACAGAGGGGGAGAGTCAATCAGTGGGGAAGCAGACTATAGTTTTTTCGTATTTAATGGATTAATTAAAGAAAATAACGCAAAATTAGTTATTCGAGTACAATAACCGCACAAAATAAGCATTCAAGAATAGATCTGCATGAATTACAAAGTAGAATGTTAGTACTAAATATTTCTGTTATTTAGACAATTTGTTATTAGTAATCTCAGTCGTGATTCCACAGATATACACTTCAATGTAAAGTGATTGAAAGCGATAGCCAGTAAGTTTTATATTCAGTTTTCAATGGAGTTGAAATTCTCCTATTTATCAGTCCAGCAATCAGATATATTATAAACTAGCTATTTGTTAATTGACGAATCAACATGTATAAGTGATATGTGCATAGCAATTTATAACTAAGTATTAATCATGTTTATGCCCACTAATGCTTCACTTTAAGCTTTCTTCACTAGGGAGATCAGTAGTAAACATATTGGTTAAAGTGGTGAAGATTTGCAGCTTAGGTGGATGATTTTAATGAAGTTTTGTTCTCTGAGTTGGATGGTTTGGTCATGGAGCTTTCATCGTTCTTCTGAACGATATCATCAGCACAAACTTGAAGTAGAAGTGAAGTGTTTGAATTTCTCCATATATGGCTGACAGCTTGTCTTGTAGACATCGATGTTGATTGGTTCTTGTTGACGTTAAACCTGTTATTGTTTACTTTATACACAAACATAGGAACAAAAATCCAACCAATGGGAGATACAATCAAAATAAAGAAGCAAACAATGATAGGTTTAAGGTCAACAAGGACCAATCAACGTCGAGTTGTACAGGACAAGCTGTAAAGTATATGTGGAGAAATTCGAACACTTCACTTCTACTTCAAGTTTGTGCTGGTGATATCATTCAGAAGAACAATGAAAACTCTACAACTAAACCATCCAACTCAGAGAACAAAACTCCATCTAAATCATTGATTAATGTACTGCGTGATAAAAAAATTAAACCTCTACAAGTTTGTTTATCTTCAGAAGACTTCAACTGAACTTTCTTATAGTGTTAACAGACAAAAATTTTTATTCAAGAACTTTTTTCAACTCTCTGACTGGATTTCATTTATTCTTATTCACATGATATTAATCATTGAAGTTTGATTCATTCGATTTTATTTTCTCTCCATCGAGAATTAAATCAATACAGACTCGAAGATTTGAACATAGTTAAATAAGTAGATAACGCAATGTCGTTAGAAGCGAACGGTACTGGGTTCGAGTCCTGAAGTGAAAATCAACTCTGAGATGCAGGTACATCCACTTGACGAGTCCGAAATAGGAGGAAACGCGCGTCCTAGATTCCACTGCTAGCCACTTCCCATCTTTGCTTTAAAAAAAGCTTGTAACTTCAGGCAATATTTGAGGCATTCCGCACAGGATGTATATATTCCAATAAGAGACTGATCAATTGCAGTCCTAAATAACAATGGTAAGGTACAATTAAAACAACACCAAGTGAATTATATATTATAGTCATGAAGATTTATATCATCGGTGGAAACTATGAAACATCCAACTTACTGAATAACCATTTTAGTGAACGCTATTCACAAGGATGTCTACAAGTAATATCTAATGGACTATGATAATAAAATTGCAACACTTGTCGAACAAAGTGAAGTATTTCAATGCATTGAAAACATGGTATTGATAGAATATTTGGATACCACTAAAGAAAACAATTCAAATTGTAGAATACACTGAAAGCTGTGAATCTTCATCAACTGAGGCGGTTTGGCCACGTGTTACGTATGCCTGAATACCGATTACCACGACGTGGCATGCTAATCGGTGTTGGAGACGGTTGGAAGAAAGTTAGGGGTGGCCAAACCAAAACGTGGCATCAGTCAATGAAGTCACAAACTTCTGGTCTGAGTGGTGTTGGTAGATGCAGACTACTTGATTGGGATCCGCGTGACTATCGTAATCAGTGGTTGGAGACTCTTGGTGATATGGCTGAGAATCGATCACAATGACGTAGGTGTATACACCTTCTGTGTTCCCTTAATCGATGGGATTAAAAATACTTTATACCATTATTTTTACGAACTAATTCTTTCATTCTACACTATATCCTTACATAAAATCTTTCTTTTATATATTACACCATTGACTTAACTACTCTTATAAATCCGGTTTTCATCTTGCTGTGCTAATGCGGTATGGCAACCTGGACCAATGCATATATGTGCCTAATCCTACGTTGTAACTGACTGACGATTGGAATCCTTTTCTCTCATTCTTTCCAAAAAAAATTTGTAAACTTTTCAAATTTCATTTAACATTGTTTGATGATGAAAATGACACAAACAAACTCATATCAATAAGGTAGTAGTATATTTTACTCTTACCAAAAAAAAAGAAAAACAAATAGAAATTTACATTTATTCTTGACATTTCTCATTAAAATTCTTATTAAAATTTTTGAAAAATGTCAAAATATAATTTTAAGTTATTGAAAAGAATATTTTTCTTTCAATTTGTAGACAAAACCGATTATTCATTATGATCAAAGGTGGTTAGTGGCTAGTAGTGGAATCCAAGGCGGGAGTTTCGTCCTGTTTGAGGCTCGTCAGCTAGATCTACTTGCATCTGAGAGTTGGCGAAAGGTGCATCCTGGATTACATTGCTAGCCACTATCTCTCTTTGTTTAAAAAGTCTGTAACTTAAAGCTATATCGTGAGAATCCGCACACGATGCATATAATCAACAAGAGATTGATCAATATCAGTCCTTAATAACAATGGGAATATACAAGTAAACAACATCAAGTGAATTTATTATTCATTATATGTGAAAAAATTATAATTGAAATAATCTCAGCGATTGAAATCCAAAATATTTTCAGTGTTTCGTCTAACAAATTTGTCTTGACCAGTGGAACTAATCTGTATCGGGTATAAACAGGTATCTAACTCGGTACAATGAAAGATGGTCGTGCAATTTTGTGAATCGATTGAAGTTAGACAATAATACCGTTGAATGCCGGCCAGCTCAGTGATCTAGAGGTTAAGCATTCTCATATGAGTCTGAAACCCCTAGGTTCCAATCCCGCGAGAGACATCTTGAAAGCACACTGCTGAAAAGTCCCACAATTGAACGAAACTGTCGTCTAGTGCTTTCAGGTTTTCAATGATGATCTAAAATCAGTCAATTCATGATCTCAATCAAAAACTTAATAATCTCTACAACCCTATACTGATCAATACCATGTGCTCACAAGTGAATAGGTTCGTGAGAGAATTCTCGGCGTCCTAGTAAGAAGCCGTGATCAGTGGAGCTAATCCGTATCAGATAGAGATAAGTATCAATCTCAGTACAATAGAAGATGGTCCTCAATTTCATGTATTGGTTGAGGCTAGACATTATTACCGTTGGATGGCTAGTAGGTTAAATGTTCATGCGCTAGACCAAAGATGTTAGGTTCAAATCCCGCGAGCGAGATCGTGAATGCACACTTCTGAGAAGTCCCACAATTGAACGAAACGGCCGTCTAGTACCTCCAGATTTTCATTGATGATCTAACATCAATCAATTCATGATCTCATTTAAAAACTCTCTGAACTTCTTCAATGTTGTTTGCAAAAGATTTCAAGTTGTTATGTTTATTCAAAATAAATAAATAATTAAAATATCACATTGAACATTTAACATTGAATATTGAACAACTAAATAAATCGGAGAATTTTTTTGTTTTTTTTTCCAAATGAATAAAATAATAAACATACTACTAAAATAATATTTTTTGCATCGAAAAAAATAGGGAGGGGGGCGGCAATTTTTTCCCCAATCAGATAATGAAAAAATGTTTCTAATAGAAAACTCTATTTGTCAATGTAAAAAACGAAAAAATAAACAATCAAACAAAATAATTTTGATTTCTAATCTATGATTAATCAGAATAATGTTTATGAATAAATAACCAAAAAAAAGAAAATAATAATAGAGGAAAAAAGAAGGAAAAAAGAGAAAAAAAATGAAATGGACATTTGATGTTTTCATTTCTATGTTTAGATTGATGCATATTTGTATTTGATTGGAATATTCCAGATATATATATTTATATTACCGACCTTTGACGTGGTGGTCAGGCTTGCCTATCGTGATGAAGCAACCTAGCTTTACTACCTTGAACAATCGTTCCTCAAGGTCCTACCATGTCAGACAGGTCGGTTGAAGAGTGGTAAGACTCAAAGCTACAAACCCAAGGTCCGAAGGTGAAGTTGTATTGCTGACTGTACAGAGGTGTGACAGCAGTAAGGTGTTTCCTTCAGACAACCAGAAAGACAGCGATACTGCCTTTCCATAAGGAGGGGTGAGGTTAGAAAAATCGACCCTAAAAATATACACCTTGCCTTATCCCACAGATATCCGTCTTCGGTGGTATGGTCTCAACAAGTACGTAGCTAATACAAAAAAGGTCGTGTCTTCCCTTAAAATAAGAGATTAAAATCGCTTCATATCTTACTTTCTACTCACTAAATCTATCTTCCTGTACTATATCCTTATATGCAATCTTTCTCTTATATATTACCACCATTGACTTAACTACTCCTATTAATCCGGTGTTCATCTTGCTGTGCTAATGCGGTATGGCCACTTGGACCAATGCATATATGTGCCTGATCCTACGTTGTAGTTAACTGACTGACTGACTAATCAAAGTATGTATTAGAGATTTTGTGGATATTATAGTCAATTCATAGTTGAATTCATGAGTTAATTAAAGATAGAATAATATGAAAAACTTGGAATCACTGGACAGTCGTTTAGTTCTAGTATGGAACTACTTATCAGTGTGCATACAGGATTCTGCTTGTGAGATTCGAATCCGAGACTTATCAGTCTTGCGTGCGAACTCTTAAGTTCTAGACTATTGAGCTGGCATCACGAATTCAACTATGAAATTACTATAATATTTACAAAATCGCATTCTGTTTATAATCATCATATGCTCACTAGTAACGGTCTTCAAGTAGTATTTCCTGGAGTTTTAATGAGAAGCCGTGACCAGTGGAGTTCAACCGGATCTGTTGTGAGATGGTAAATCATTGAAAGCAATGGTGGATGGAGGCGCAATTTTGTGCATTGCTTAAAGTCAGACATTAACACCGTTGTATGCCGACCAGCTCAGTGGTCTAAAGATTAAGGGTTCGCTCACGAGACCGAACATCCTGTACTCGAGTCGCACATGAATGATCGTGGAGGAGTCCCATACTAAGGTAAAATGACCGTCCAGTGGTTTCAGGTTTTCCATGGTGGTCTAGCTTTAATTGACTTATGAATCCAACTATTAAACTATCAATAAGTAGTTTGCTCAGTTAACAAAATGAAATATCATTAATGGATAGTTTAGAGAAATTAGCTTAGTTTTCATTTTATTATTATACGAATGAATAATTCACAGGTTCGTTTTAATGTAATACAAGGTAAAACTCTTAAGTTGATGAATTACATTAACATAGAATTAAGGTGGTTTAACATTTACATTACACAATTCTCATCACGATATATTCAGATAAACAATGAGAGCCAATTCAGGAATAGGTTAGAAAGTCTTGCGGCTTGGTTGCACTATACGTTATTACTTTAATATATGAGTGAAAATGCTATATAATGTCCCATACAAATAACAACCTCAAGTGATTACACCTACATCTTTGATGAACTCAATGATTATGATCATTCACAGGAAGATATGTGTTTTTATAGCATTATTTTATTGATAATAGTGTACCTAAATAAAGCAAGTCAGTTCAAGTTGCTTTTTCGCTGGTGATATGAAATTAAAATATTCTTGATTAAAATTGGTTTTGATTTAGATCATGAACTGATTAATGTTAGACCATCAGTGGAAACCTTGAAGAACTTGACGGCCGTTTCGTCGTAGTATTGGACTCTTCAACAGTGCGCATCCATGATCCCACTCGTGGGATTCGAACCCAGCTTATTAGACCACTGAGCTGATAAGCATTCAGAGGTGTTAATGTCTAACCTCAACCAATCCACGAAAAATTAGTTTTATCATTACCACAGTGTAGCTAGTATTTTTCTGTACTTTTTTCAAACTATTTTGTTAGTTTGGAACTTAATAATCATCACTAATCGATCTCAGATGATGTCATATGACGTACTGAACAGTACGCTACGGAGCATTTTTATTCCAATCCACAACTTTTCAAAAATACACGTTAGTAACCAATAATGCAACCTCAAAAACCGTTTGTAGTGAATGGAAATTTATTAAACCACTGTGTTTACATCCAGTAGTTATTCTAAACAATCTCGTATTCCATATCATGGATATTGTAGATATTAAAAACCTAGACTCAGGAGTGTACAGTTATGATTTCACCAGGGATCAAACTCAGGACTTTCTGAGCTCATAGAAAACATCAAACATTTAAACTAATGAGTTGGCATCGATTAATCCAGTGATTCCTGGTTTCAGTTAGTTGTGTAATTACAATCAGTCGGTGATGTAAAACTCCGTATTCAATAATTTTCAGAATACACAGATATAGCAGTCAAATTCAGTCATTTGATGCTATTCAGTGGTCATCATTCAGTGCCATCTGTCTTGCTAAGGTTATGAGCTTATTTCATTGGCAATAGCTTCTACATTATAACTTCGAAATTTTTTTTACTAAAGTTAGTCACTAGTCAATATTCTGTTTATTTATGCAAAAAATATTGTTTTGCCTCATTGAAATAAGGTCAGTATTATCAATACAAATGTCAATACAGTTCTACTGTATGGGGCGGAAACATGGACAACGACGAAAGCCATCATCCAGAATATACAAGTGTGTATTAACAGTTGTCTACACAAAATACTTCGGTTCCGTTGGCCAGACACTATCAGCAACAACCTACTGTGGGAGAGTACAAACCAGATTGCAGTGGAGGAAGAAATTAGAAAGAAGTGCTGGAAGTGAATAGTACACACATTGAGGAAAGTACCAAACCGAGTCACAAGGCAAGTTCTCATGTGGAATCCTGGAGACGAAAGGGGGAGAGGAATATCAAAGAACACATTACGCCGAGAAAGGGAAACAGTCATGAGAAAAGTAAACGATAATTGGATAGAACTAGAAAGGAACATGGAGGACAGATTTGGTTGGAGCACGCTGGTCGGTGGCCTATGCTCCACTGGGAGTAAAAGATGTAAATAAGTTGTTGAAATTAATTATTTAGAATCTTTAGACAGGGAATCAACAATTAAATATACTTCATTAAGTATTGTTTACTTGTATCTTCTCATTGTTATTAATGACTGAAATTGATCAGTCTCTTGTTGGCATATATGCATCATGTGTGGATTGTCACGATATAGCTTTAAATTACCGACTTTTTAAGCAAAGATAAACAATCGCTAGCAATGGAGTCAATGAAGCGCGTAGTTATTTCAATCATGTTACGATACTGGGTTCGAATGCCAGAATGAACATCAACTCTAAGATGCAGGTATATCCAATAACAAGTTCCAAACTTAAACAAAACGCTCATCATGAATTCCACTACTAGCTACTATCCATTTGTTTTTGGCTTAATAAAACAGATTACCATTTTTGTTTTAGATTTTCTTTTCTCTCAAAAATTGTAATAACAATAATGTCGCTTCACTAAACAGATAATCATCAATGGCATGATGAGAATTGAAGTTAAATAAAAACATATTGTAAAAAATAGGATAAAGTTTATCACATCTGTACCCGCTTTCTGTCAATACAGATATGGTCTCATACAGTATAGCATGTCTATATATATATATATATATATATATATATATATATATATATATATAAGAGAGAGAGAGAGAGAGAGAGAGAGAGAGAGGGAGGGAGGGGGAGGGGGGAGAGAGAGGAGGGAGAGAAAGGGATACAACTGTAGGTTAAAGCAACTTACTTGTTTACCAATATATAAACAATGAATTGTTATTTATATCATTATTCTATTTAATTCTATGTAATATGTCATGCAATAATCAATGATGCGAATTATATTAAAATATTTATTATTAAAAGAAAAATAAAATAAAGAAAAAGAAAAGATTATTTGGAAAAGAAATTGAAAAAAAAGAAAGAAAAAAGAAAAAAAAGAAAACAAGAGAAAAAATTTGACATACTTAAATATTTTTGAAAGTTATCAGAATTTTTAATCTTTTTTTTTTTAAATATTGAGTTGTCTTAATGGAATAAATGTAGAAATATATTATGTCTATTACTATGGGATTTGAATAGACAATTATGTCTCTGTGCTAATGTATTATGGCAACTTGAACTGATGTACTACATGCGCGTAAGAAGTTCTACGTTGTTACTGATTGATTGTCTGTGAACTATTAATGGACTGTGCTAATCATAGATATATGACAAAATTGAATGATAGTGATAGTTTTTTATCAATGATGAAAGAAAGCATTATAAGCTAATATCAGATTGATATATATAAAGGGGTTGAGGTTAGACATTAACATGATTGGATGCCGGCTCAGTGGTCAAGTTGGTTAAGAATCTGGCGTGAGACTGATAGGTCCTGGGTTTGAATCTCGCGGGATCGTGGATGCACACTGCTGAGGAGTCCCATATCGGGACGAAATGGCCGCCCAGTGCTTCCAGGTTTTCCATAGTGGTCTAGCTTCAATTGACTCATGATTTCAAACAAAATATATAAAGAGGTTTGTTTATTAAATAAAAAGATAGGACTATACAATGGTAATTATTATTATCCAAGTGAAGATTAAATTACGGGTAACTTCTGTAAATTGTGTAGACTACCTGGTTGGGACCGCGAGATGATAGCAACCGATGGTTAGAGACCCTGAATGGCATGGCTCAAAATCGTTTACAATGGCACAGGTGCATCCACTCTTTGTGTTCTCCCAAATTCTAATATTTTGAATTCTTCATGTCCCTTTTTTGTCTTTCCAAATTTATTTCACTGGATTATACTTCTTGAATAACATCTTCAAACCTTAATCTTTCCGATCACTGCTTATACTTTTGCTACCTCTACCACTATGGGATTTGAATCGACAACTGTATGCATGTGCTAATGTAGTATGGCAATTTCTACGTTGTTGCTGACTTGCTGACTGTGAACTATTAATGGATTAATATTCTATATATCTTCTTATTGTATAACTAATCAGTAACTAGATTGCGTATATCTATATTCCTCTTATTATAAGCTTAATTTTGACCTATAGATTATTATACGATTTACTGTTCTAAAGTTATGTTCAGTTTATTGATTACTGATTCCTACGTTCACAGCCACTTTTAATCTTTATTTTGTGTAAATGTTATTTTCGATTTCATAGTGTAATGAGGTCTGTTTGTCTTGTATATAAACCATGTATGTTTGAAACAAATATTGATGCTCTGGTCTCAACTGGCGGGGTTAGGAGGAAAAAGGATCAAAAAGGACGCTAAGCTGAACATCATTGGTTTGGCACAGCGTTTACATTTTATAAGTCGTACTGTGATAGGCAAATAAATCACGTGATAATAAAACGAGGAAAAAGTGCATAACAGTAATCATCATTAATAATGTACATAGTTTACGTGTAGAAACCTATCTACCTATAGCGTTTATTTTTAAAGACAATATTCAGTCAAATGTAGACTTGCACTTTGTCTTATATGGTTGGAAATAGTCAGTAAAATATCATGAAACAATGAGAGGTTGTTTCACTGAGACCCATCACATAAAGCGTGTAATAAAATCCAAGTCATTAGTGGTAACTACATTCGGTAGCTTACATGATAATTTAAGTTTGAATTATAACAATAATCTAGACATGTAAAATCTTACAAAGTTATTAGTAAAGTACAAGTGGATTTGCAGAGTTTTTTGGTAACACTGAGCAACAATACCAGGAGGTTTGGAATGCGTTTCTCTCTCTCTGAATGTAAATTGTTGCTTCAGGACTGACCTGAGTCAGTATGTGAACTCAGTATAGAGAGTGAAGTAGTCGGAGGCGTTGACAATGTCACATATCTTGGAAGTCTGATCAGCCCTAATAATGGGTTGGTGTCTGACGAAATCTCAGCACAGATTCAAAAAGTTCGTTTGGCTTTTACCAACATGCGCCACCTATTTTGAAGGCGAGATATCAGTCCATCAAATAAGGAACGAGTACATTGCGCAGTCGCTCGTTCTGTTCTATTTTGTGGCTGCGAAACATGGCCATTTAGAGTGGAAGATACTCGTGAGCTATTAATATCCGATGACAGATGTTTTAGAAATATTTCCAGCATTTGATGGGATCACCGAGTAAATAATAGTGAGGTTAAATTTAGGGTATTAAGGAATGATGGTAAATCAGTTGATGAAGTTGTGAATTTCCATTGACTGAGGTGGTTGGGTAACGTGTCACGTATGGCTGAACACCGATTACCATGACGCGCAATGTTGACTAGTGTTGGAGACGGTTGGGATAATGTTAGGGGTGGCCAAACCAAAACATTGCATCAGTCAATGAAATCACTAACTTCTGGTCTGAGTCATGTTTGTATATGCAGACTACTTGGTTGAGGTCCGCGTGACAATGTTAACCAATGTTTGGAGACTCTGCATGATATGTCTCAGAATCTATCAAAAATGGCGTGTATGTATACACTTTCCGTTTTCCCTTAAACTATGAGATTAACATCATTTCATATCTTTGTTTCTACGCACTAAATCTTTCTTCTTGTACTATATCCTTATCCACAATCGTTCTTTTATACATTACTACCATTGAAGTAACTGCTTCTATGAACCTGGTTTTTATCTTGTTTTGCTAATGAAGTATGGTAACTTGTACCAATGCATAAATGTGCCTGATCCTACATTGTAGCTGATTGATTGATTGGTAGACTATAAGCATTAAAAAATGTTAAGTATTTACTACACATAACACTATTCACAACTGTTCAACTATCTTTATCATTCTATTACAACTACATTATTTCACTTTATTTAGATGGATTGTCAATCTTTCACTTATTATTTTATGAAAGAAATTGGTTATAACCATTGTATTCATATGATGTTAAACATTTGTTTTATATGCTTCTTAATAACCAATTATAAACAAGGTTATACCATACTGAAGAATAACTTCCATTATCCATTAGTGGAATTAACTAAACGTTTAAAAGTATTTCCATGAAAGAATAATAAACAGTATTACATATATGAAGTAAATGTCTATTCTCTATTTAGTAGTAGAATTATTCTATAGTACGAGCAGTCTAGAGTCCTTATCGATCCTACTTTCCGCCTAGCCTTGCCTGTTAAGTCTAAAACGCCAACCTTAGCCTCTGCAATATTTCAAGCGTAGTGGGTTTATATTACCAACCAAACAGGCCACATTGTACTATAAAATAGAAATCAACATTTGTACAAGAATTGGTCAAATGTGGCTGTGAATAAGGGAGATAGTAATTGATGGACAGGTCATAACTCAAGAATGGTAAATCGTCTAATAATAGTTCATCGGTCAAAATAAAGCTCATAATGAGAGGGACACGAATATGAATAGTTTAGTTATTTAACAATGATACGATAAAACTATACGTACAGTATTAGTCCAGAAATGGATCCTAAAAGTTACCATTCATTATGCTTATCGGGACTTAACAACCTGGAAGCACTAGACAGCCGTTTCTTCCTAGTTTTCGTCTAGCTCACATCGATTTAGGAATTCAATCATTAAAAAAATTAATACAAACTCCGTTCTAATCATAATTTGTTTTGCTCTCCTGATGTATTTCTATCTCTGGTTTTGTGAAAATCGGATATTTTATTGATACTAATTAATAGTTAGAATATGGTGTGTACTACTTATATTGACGTAAGTAGTATATGATGTTAGTCGTGAACAGAAGGTCTGGAAGCATAGAGACAAGAGGATCGAACAGTAAAGGATGCGAACAGAATGCAATTTGGATGGAAATGCAAAAACGATGAAGTCTGAGTTATTATGAAACAATTGATGGACACTGCAAATTACGTATTTACCATTTGATTGTTAGATTTTATTAACAGGTTCTGTAATTTTCTGTCAAAAATACATTCGATTGTCCCTGCTGGTGTTCTTGTTCACTACACCACTACTGACATGTGAAGTTTAAATTGACTTGATTCAAAACACACAAAAAAGTCTCATTTCAATAATTTCATGAAACGGAACTGTGATGAGACTATAATTTATGAATGAACCAATCACATATAAGACAACAGATCTCAGATTTTGGCGCGAAATTCACTCATTCATTTGATTAAATAGAGTATTGACATTATAACCGATGTCAGTTTATGATGAAAACCCTAAATCTAATTCCTAACCTCAACCATCAATTGTAACTTCCTCAAACCGAGGTTTATAACTCTCATTTAGTTATAGTTACTAGGTGAACCCCTTCAAGGTCATTTTATACCATCGTTCAAAGGTCTCATCAAAAATGTGTATTTTAAAAATTCATCTATTGATATACCATAAAGTTGGTTTAATGAATCACTAAGTAATTAAAAAAAATTTTTTTGCCTTCAATCCTACATTTTTATGAGTGTTTCACTTGAAAAAGAAAACAATTAAAAATTATTGAAAGGAATGAAACAATAAAATTCAAGTACTCGGTAGTTGTTTTCTTCTTAATTCGATGTATTTAGTGATGGTGGAGAAGATTTGTAACTTAGGTGAATAATTTTAATGAAGTTTTGTTCTCTGACTTCGATGGTTTGATGGTGGAGATTTCATCGTTCTCCTGAACGACATCATCAACACAAATTTCAGGTAGAAGTGAAAAGTTTGAATTTCTCCATATATGGCTGACAGATTGTCATGTAGACCTATATTAATTGCCAAAAAAATCTGAAAATTCTTGGGTGTTTTTGGAGTTTTCTTTATCCAAGATTTTTAATTTTTTCAGTCAAATGTGTGTTGAAGTTGTTCACGTGCATTGATATAAGTGAGGATATGCATGGCGTTTGACCGTTAATTGATGTTCAACATCGAGGTGTACAGGACAAGCTGTGAAGTATATGTGGAGAAATTCAAACACTTCACCTCTACCTGAAGTCTGTGCTGATGATGTCGTTCAGAGGAGCGATGAAAGCTCCATGACCAAACCAACCAACTCAGAGAACAAAAATTCATCAAAATCATCCATCTAAGCTACAAATTATCTCCCGCATCTCAAGCCTTTATCACATTAATTTAATAGAATAAAATATTCAGATCTCTTTTTTTAATTTCGAGCATGAATAAAAACGTACCTATATACATCATTGGCACAGTCTTTTGTATACACGATTCAAATTTCTATTTTTGTTCTTCTCATTCATCTATCACTGTTTGAGATAAAGAATCAAAATATGCAAGGTGAAAACATTCTATAAATAATTAGTCTCAGAATAATAAACAGTAACTACAAAATGAGAGAATTTTCTTAATCTTGAGTTCGTGAATATAATAGTAGTATTAGTAGTAATGCAATAAATGAGAACACCAATGGGGAAAACCAAATGTATTGGTAAAATCTAAGGATTTTTTTTACTTTTTTTGCTTACGCCTGTTACTCCCAGTAGAGCATAGGCCACCGACAAGCATTCTACAATACACTCTGTCCTCCACCTTCCTTGCCAGTTCTATCCAATCTTTGTTCATTCGCTTCATGTCTATCTCCATTTCCCGGCCTAATGTGTTCTTTCGTCTTTCAATTCTCTTTTGGCCTTGAGGATTCGATGTTAGGAATTGCTTTGTGACGCAGTTCAGTGGTTTCCTTAATGTGTATCCTATCCACTTCCAGCTTTTCTTTCTGATTTCTTCCTCCACTGAAATCTGGTTTGTTCTCTCTCATAGTAGGTTGTTACTGATAGTGTCTGACCAACGGATCTGAAGTATTTTGTGTAGACAACTGTTAATAAACACTTGTATATTCTGGTTGATTGCTTTCGTAGTTGTCCATGTTTCCACCCCATACAGTAGAATCGTGTTGACATTTGTATTGAAAATTCTGACCTTTGTGTTGTCTTGTGGACAGTTGTTTTGAGTTATAGATGTTCTTCATTTGTAGATCTGTTGCTTTTGCTTTGTCAACCTGCGCCTTCTCATCTGCGTTAGATCCATTGTGTTGATTAATGATACTACTCAGATATGTAAAAGTTTTTACATGTTCCAAAGT
Organism: Schistosoma mattheei; assembly: GCA_944470405.2. Classification (NCBI taxonomy): domain Eukaryota; kingdom Metazoa; phylum Platyhelminthes; class Trematoda; order Strigeidida; family Schistosomatidae; genus Schistosoma; species Schistosoma mattheei. The sequence goes on from OX103945.1 coordinate 43,001,239, forward strand.
TGCTTTTCCATTTGTGTATATTGAGACCTACTGTTCGTCTTCTCTTGCATTTTTTGTTGCGTGTGTGATAGAAAAGCCAGATCATCTGCGAAGTCTAGATCGTCCACCTTCATCCTATCTGTCCACTGTATCCCATGTTTCTCTTCAGATGTTGATTTCTTCATGATCTAGTCGATCACCAGGCGAAAGAGAAGTAAAATCTTAGAACTATACAGTAAATATTTCATTTACAACATATTCATCAATTGTCTCAGACTTCATGGTAACTTCATCGGCATATCAATCATTCAATGTTCTCATTCTCTTCTCTTTAATCTTCTTAACCTTCTATCTCCAACATTTCACTCCCAATTAATGATACATACTACTTATATCTATTGACATCAATAGCATACACCACAATCAACTGAACTCAATCAACTGGAAATAACTTTCTTATTATTATTCACTTCCCCCCCCCAATTTTATGTACACTTCCCTTTATCAAATACTCATTTCTTTCATATTATTCAACACCGACTAAAAGACTATTTCTATTACTTTGCTGAATTCAAACTATGACAATCTTAACTAAGTCAACTATTCAATACAAATGAAAAGTAATATTTCATTATTATAGTGGTTATGTCAACTAAGTTATTATTTAAAATTATACAATAGAAATATTCAACCATCTATTGTTTATTGATAAGAACAAACAAACAAACCACCCATCCATTCATTCATGTCAAATCATACATATTACAATAGACAATATACATTCCAATAAACTTCTACCTGAAGGTTGTGCTGCTGCTGATACTGCTGCTGATGATGATAATAATAATGTCATTCAGAAGAACGATGAAAACTCTATGACTAAACCATCCAACCCAGGGGACAAAACTCCATCAAAAACATTGATCCCTTTGTTACAAACAAAGAAAACAAAACAAAAACAATTTCATTTCACTTTATTTAAATATCAATTGGGAACTTTGAAATAATACTTGTCAACTATTTTCAGACATTAGTCACTTTAATGAATTGATATTAAGCTTATATATTGGAGTAATCAATGGGGGGCACAGTATTAATGTTAAGCAATATTACTAATATTGCTACTACTACTACTACTAATAATAATAATAGTAATAACAATAATTACTATTATTGTTTCTATGATATTAGACAAAAAATTCTGACAAAATCTTTCATGACTTTCAATACTCCATTTTGTTTTTCTTTCTTTTCAGGAAGAAAAAAGTATTCTATTTATCAGCTTTATCTTTTGTCAAAACAATATTTATCAGAAGGGGTTTTGTGGAGATTTCTCCACACGGTGGCCCGATTTCATAGATTGGTTGAAGTTAGACATTAACACCATTGGATGCCGGCTCAGTGGTCTTGTTGGTTAAGCGCCTGGTGCGAGACTGATAGGTCCTGTGTTTTAATCTCGCGGGGAGGGGGCGTGATCATGGATACGCACTGCTGAGGAGTCCCACACAAGGACGAAACGGCCATCCAGCGCTTCCAAGTTTTCCATGGTAGTTTAGCTTCGATGGACTTATGATTTCAACTATTGAAGATATATTTTATGATTAGAATGAGATTAGTGGATATTGCAGCAATTTGACTAGTTGAATTCATGAACCGATTAATGATAGACTACCATTAAAAACCTGGAAGCATTAGACGGTTATTTCGTCCTGGTATAGGAATTCTCAGCTGTGTGTATTGACAATCTCACATGCGGTATTCGAACCAAGAATTTTTGGTCTCGTATGTGAACGCTTAACCTCTAGACCACGATGTTTCATGGTTTTCAATGATGGCCTAGTTTACATATATATATATATATATATATATATATATATATATAATATATATATATATATATATCATATTATTCAGATATCATGAATTGATTCCAGTTAAATAAGTAATGAAAACAAGAGACCAGAGTACAACTGTTTTGTTCTTGTCTCAGATTTTTCAATTTCTATGCGTGATTGAACTTTAAACTTTTAAATCTTGTTACAAGCAAGATATATTTAGACTACTAGATTCACTAAATCTAATGAGCTATATTTCTAATGTTATGCTTAGACAGCACTATGAACAAGGAACAAGAGCCCATTCACAATCTTTTGATTGAAATGGTTTTCTAAAATCAGGCAGTTTGCAATAAAGTGCAGTGATATACATTTCCCTTATCCTTAAAATGCCTCAAATCCATCGAATAAATCTGACATTTGGTTTGATCATGTTATTAGCATTTTTAAGACAATTAGTCTATTTATAAGCAAAGATGGATAGTGGCTAGCAGTAGAATCCAGGACGCGCGTTTCGTCCTGTTTGGGACTCGTCAGCTGGACGTACCTGCATCTCAGAGTTGATGTTCACTCTGGGACTCGAACCCGGTACCATTCGCCTCAAACGCCATCGCGTTATCCACTTAGCTAGAGAGTCCTGATAGCCACTTGCTTGTGCAATTAGTCCCTTTGATAAATTTCAATAACCCTATGAGAAGACAAAGATTATCAGAATTATAAGATGATATATTTGCGCAGTACATTTCAAACAATCTGATCACACATCTATACTTGTTAAGACATTTTTATATGAAAAAATAAGAGGTCAACTAGATAGGTTAAAGGTAGGCTGTGACAAAGAAAAAAAATATTATAATACACAACAACAATATGATTACCACTTGATATTGTTTTACTTGAATCTTCCCATTGATGTTTAGGACTGAAACTGATCAGTCTCTTATTGGCATATGTGCATACTGTGCGTATCGCCTTAATTTACAAACATTCCACTGCTAGCCACTATTCTGTTTGTGCTTATAATGAATATGATTACCATTTTGGATAATAAATCAGTATTTTGAATACATAAAGGGGGTTTCAATTTCCGTATACCCAAGGCTTCAATAAAGCTTAGTATAAATCCTTGAAGGCTTTTATACAACACTACAAATTCTGACTTGATATCAACCTTATGACCAGTCTCAATCAAATGTTTCGCAATGAAAGATGATGTCTGTCTATCCTGTGATCTTATTTAATCACTGGAATCCATTTGTTTCTGCAACCATTTTGGTATGTGTTCACCCGCCCTTAATTGCAAATCACGATCGCTCCCCCCTATGTACGTGTTCCGCACATAAAGGTAAATTGATAGACACAGTGGGATGTAACACAATCGCTTACGGTTTATTTGGGCTATTGGTGAAACAAAGACCTTGTCTTTTCGATAATGACAAGTTGGGCTGTATAAAATGTCCGGTTGATAGCTAATTTGAATCTCCATCTCAACGATGAGACTATTTGTGTCGCCTCTAAATGGTAACATGATGTAAACTCAGTTTTTGGGTACGAGAAGTGTCATAGGTCTAGTCGTACTGTAAACCTTCCAGCGGTTTATGAACTTCGATGAATAACCATTATTCATTAACATATCTGTCAAGAGCTTCATCTCTACTTCAATAGTATCACTTGTACAAATAAGGTTGATTCTATTAAGAACAAGCCTTTTATTAATCTACGTTTGTAATGAATTGAGCAGTGAATATGGAAATTGAGATATTGCCCTGTCCATGTTGGCTTTCTATATATAGAACGTTGAATGGAACCATCAACTCTCCTACTAATTAGGATGTCTAGAAAAGGAAGTTGGTTGTTCTTTTCTTCTTCACATGTAAGAGAAATGTGCTTTTGATTTGTATTGAGTCCTTTTAACAAACGCTTTATATCTTTACCTTTATCCCTTATGATTATGATATCATCAACGTACAGACACATCTTTCGAACTGAGTCTTTAGCTAGATTTTCATCATATCCCATAAACACATCAGCCAGTAACGGTCCTAAAGGGCTACCCATAGCTACATCATCGATTTGTCGAAAATGCCCAACCTCAAAAGTGAATTTTACATTATCAGTACACAATGATAATAAATATTTAAGAATTTTAACAGGAAGTGGCAATGGAAGGTTATTCAAAGAGATATAGTCACACAAAATATCAATCCTTTTCCTAAGAGGTATATTTATAAATAATGTGTTCACATCAAAGAAGCACATTGTCTTTGTCTTTATATTTATGTCCTTTAAGTACTTAATTAATCCTTGTTTTTTTAAAAGGGTGAAATTAGTTTATGATGGAACTTTCTTCACTCCTCAGGTTACATATGATTACATACAAAGCCTTGACTTCAGTCCTATGATTTGTTTCAGTTAGGGTTTTTTTAAATAAGAGCAGTGGATTTAGGATTATATGAAACATCTATGCTACTCGCCTCTCTTTGTAATTAATTTGATATTTCTAATATTGACCTAGTGATTGTTAAAAACTATCATGTACTGTTATTGGTTTTCAGTATTACAGGATTATTTAGATGTTCATCTTAGTGTAGCTTGGGTGTTCCTAGGACTACGTCAAAACTCCTCAAGAAGATTCTCTAATCTAAAAAGCATCAAAATTGACATAACTTAATCAGCAGACATAATCCTGTATAGAAATGATATGAATATTTTCCTTTATATGAATTATTCCATAAGGATCGATCGTGCACAGACTAAGATGTAACACTACGGATCATCGTCGAACAATCAGTTAAGTGGAGCTCGTCATTATACATCAACTTCATTGATTATGAAAAAGCATTTGACAGTGTAGACAGGAGGACGTTATGCAAACTTCTTCGACACTACGGAGTTCCTCAGAAGATTGTCAACATTATCCGGAACTCATACGGCGGACTACAGTGCAAGGTCGTGCATGGAGGAAAGCCGACAGATGCATTCCAGGTAATGATCGGAGTCAGACAAGGTTGTCTACCCTCTCCCTTCCTCTTTCTTCTGGTGGTCAACTGGATTATGAAGACCTCGACATCTGAGGAAAAACACGGCATACAATGAACAGCTCAGAATCAATCATACGATTTGGAATTCGCAGATGACCTAGCCCTCCTATCGCATGCACATGAACAAATGCAGATAAAGGCAGCCAATGTAGCAGCAGTCTCTGCATTAGTAGGCCTCAGCATACACAAGGGGAAAACCAAGGTCCTCAAATACAACACGGAGAACAGTAATCCAATCACACTTAATGGAGAAACTCTGGAAGATGTAGAATCCTTCACATACCTGGGAAGCATAATCGATGAACAAGGAGGTTCAGATGCAGACGTAAAGGCGGAGATTGGCAAAGCAATGGTCACATTCCTACAATTGAAGAACATATGGAACTCAAAACAAATATCAGCCAATATCAAAGTCAGAATCTTCAATACCAACGTCAAGGCAGTTCTACTTTACGCAGCTGAAACTTTGTGAAATACTACAACCGTCATCGAGAAGGTACAAGTATTTATAAATAGTTGTCTACGCAAGATACTCAACAGCCATTGGACGGATACCATCAACAACAGCCTTCTGTGGGAGAGAACATACCAGCTTCCAATTGCAGAGGAAATTAGGAATAGATGATGGAAGTGGATAGGACATACATTACGCAAATCATCAAAATGCATTATGAGGCAGGCCCTAACTTGGAATGCTGAAGGGAAACGGAAAAGTGGAAGGCCAAAGAACACATTACGTCGAGAAATAGAATGAAATATGAAAAGGATGAATAACAACTGGAAGGGGCTGAAAAGAAATGCCCAGAACAGAGTTGGATGGAGAATGCTGGTGGTTGGCCTATGCTCCTTCACGAGGAGTAACAGGCGTAAGTAAGTAACTAAGTAATATGAATTATGATGCTTCAAAGAATGTTGGTTGTTTTATGTAAAACTTTAATATTGTATAGTTTCAGGATATGTTGTAATGCTTCTATCATACTGTAGTAGTATGGTAGAACTATGATCTCAACGTATGATATTTTATTCAAATTGTTACTTAAAAATGGAGAGTTTCGTTTTATCATCCTTTTTCTTTTTATTCTTAAACAAATTAATAAATCACATAATGTTTATGATGTTAGTTTGACTTGTTATAGCTCATGTTCTTCTGAGGTAATGATCTTGAAGGCTTTTCTGAATGAAACCACAGTCAAGGACAATCTTCTACTAAATGGATATGCAGATGTTGACACTTTAATACATTGATTTTCGGTAAATGGTTAAGTTTAGATTTACATTCGATTACTTTTTACTAAATAGTCTAAGAATGTCAGTAAATTATGTTTATCTTCCATTTAGAAAGTGAGTATGGTATGATTTGAAAAGAAAATCTTTTTATTGATGATCAGTTTAATAGTTGAACTCATGAGTCGATTTAAGCAAGACCACCATAATAAGGCATTTACTCATTGAAGACAATGGTGGGTTAAAGTTAAACATCAACACCTTTGGATGCCTCCTCATTGGTTCAGGGGTTAAACGTTTGCACACATGACCAAAGGTTCAGGTTTCGAGTCCCGCATTCAGTATCGTGGATGCTTGTCACCGAGGAGTCCCATACTAGAACAAGTCAGTCATCCAGTGCTTCCAGATTTTCAATGATGGTCTAGTTTACATCAACTCATGAATTCAACTATTACAATTACTATATCTCCTCAAACCTTCATTCTGCTGATGATCAATTTGTCTCCCATTTATTTAAGTCAGCTTCGTAGTCTTATGATACTGACAACTCAGTGTGGGGCATACATAAATTAGCGATAATTTTACTAGCACGTAATAATAGTAGCTATAATAGAACACTTAATAATTGTTGGGACAGATTCCGACAACTACGACAGACCCTCCCGAGGCCCTAAAGAGAAGCCAAAGAGTTAGATCCAATCAGAACGCAATGAAGCTTTCTAGAATATCAACATGACATACTACTATTGTCCATTAGCATAATATTGCATACATTCATGCATATATTTCATTTTCAAATATACATTATTCTTACATAATATTCTATTAACTAGGATATTTTCAATTAATTATTAGCTAATTAATTAATCAGCAGGTAACCACCAACAAAGATAAGTGTAAAACAATTCAATTACTCTCTGTATATTAGAAAAGTAAATGATTAACAAAGAAATTATTCACAACTAACTCAATATTAACTACTAACCTAACTACATAGATTAGATTAAATACACAGTATGTGGTTTGTATTCATTAATGAAGTATGTATGATAGATATATGATGTAATGATTCAGCAAATAGTTTACCATAATAACACTGAAGTTTTCAATAGACAATATGTATATATTTTCACAGATTGAAATCATGAGTCAGTTGAAGCTAGACCACCATTGAAAACGTGGAAGCACTGGACGGCCGCGTGGTGAGGGATCGTGGATGCGCACTGCTGAGGAGTCTCATACTAGGACGAAACGGCCGTCCAGTGCCTCCAGGTTTTCAATGGTGGTCTAGCTTCAACTGACTCATGATTTCAATCTGTGAAAATTTCTAAAAATCTCCACAAACCCCTTCTGATAATATGTATATATATTTATAAGCAAAGATGGATAATCGTTAGCAGTGAAATCCAGTTTGATGCGCGTTTCGTCCCATTTAGGACTCATCAACTGAATGTACCTGCATTTCAGAGTTGATGTTCATTCTAGGACTCGAACCCAGTAAAACAATACCAACTGAATGATATATATAATTAATCATTATAGAATTCTATAAACAACAACAGCAATGAAAAAGTAAATGAATGAAGAATGTTTATTCTAATTGACATATCTAACTATTTTACATCTTTATGTTACATTTGATATTATGTATTGAATATTTCTATTAATCTCCTTAATTGAATTTCAATTTGATAATGTTGAATAATACAAGTAATAAACAAATGTAATGTGTAAATAAAGAATATTATCTGTATAAATTATTCATAGTAACAATAAAAAAGAAATGACTAGTGAGGTCTAACCCATGTTAGTTAGAAACAAGTATCTACCTTAGACAATGGATGAATGGTTACGTTGCTATACATGGATCAATAGGACTTAGAGGTTGAGTGTCTTCTTAGTGGTCTACAGATTAAACGTTAGTACATGAGACTGGAATTCTTGGGTTTGAATTCTATATGCAAGATTGTGAATAAGTATTGTTGAAGAGTTCTATATTAAAATGAAACGACCGTCTAGTGTCTCCAGGTTTTGAATGATGGTCTAACTTACATCGACTCATGAATTCAACTATTACAGTTAATATAAAAATATATTAAAATCACTACAACTGAAGAACATCTAGAACTCAAAACAGCTGTTCACAAGACAACACCAAGGTCAGAATTTTCAATACAAATGTCAATACAGTTCTACTGTATGAAGCGGAAACATGGAAAACGACGAAAGCCATCATCCAGAATATACAAGTGTTTATTAACAGTAGTCTACGCAAAATAATTTGGTTCCGTTGGTCAGACACTATCAGTAACAACCTACTATGGGAGAGAACAAACCAGATTGCAGTGGAGGAAGGAATCAGGAAGCAGTGCTGGAAGTGGGTAGGATACTCATCGAGGAAAGCACTGAACTGCATCACAAGGCAATTTCTCACATGGAGTCCTCAAGGCTAAGCAAAGGAGAGCAGGAATACCAAAGAACACATTACGCTGAGAAATGGAGACAGACATGAGAAAAATGAACAACAATCGGATCGAACTAGAAAGTAAGGTGGAGGACAGAGTGTATTGTAGAATGCTTGTCGGTGGCCTATGCTCGATTGTCAGTAACAGGTGTAAATACATACATTATGATAAGACATCATAATGGAGCATAAACTTAATCGAATTAATGCAATTTAATGTGGATAAATAAAAATGGTCTATTGTTTATTTCAATAGTTAAAATCATGAGTCAGTTGAAGCTATTTTGGGACTGCTCATCAGTGCGCATCCCCGATCCCTCCTCCTCCCCGCGAGATTCGAACACAGAACCTACCAGTCTCACACGCAAGCGCTTAACCACTTGACCACTGAGCTGGTCGGCATCTAACTTCTACTAACACGAAACGGCCGTTCAGTGATTCCAGGTTTTCTATGGTGGTCTAGTTTCAACTGACTTATGATTTCAACTATTGAAATTTCTAAAATCTCCACAAAGCCCCTTCCGCTCTTGTTTATTTACTTAAATAAGTATTTCACCAAAGTCACAGTATATATATATACCCTCCTTGCTTATAGGTTACTTTCAAATGTGAACTATAGCGTAAACAATCTAATTATTATTACAAACTGTGTTCTAAATAACTTTATGATCGTTCGTTTTCTTTTTTCTTTCTTTTTTTCTTTCTTTCTTTCTTTTTTATTCCCCCCCCCAAAAAAAACTAGTTCACTCGGTCAACTTGATTAAATTTTATTTTTCCGAAACAAATAGATAAATAAATAAATAATTATCACTAATGCTTGAATGAACAATAAGTCGACCTATCAATAGAAAAAGATTAAATGGAATTGTATTTTTGATTAATGATTAGTTAGTTAGTTAGTTAGTGAGATAGTTGTATTATTGAATTGTGTTATTCCATAAGTATTTATTGACCTGATAAGTTTGATTTCAATTAAAGTTACTAGAAAGTTTAAGGCGTGAATTATTGAATATTCAATAACTGAATTTGATTATTTACTTACTTACTTACTTACTTACTTACTTACTTACGCCTGTTACTCACAATCGAGCATAGGCCACCGACAAGCATTCTCCAAGCAAATTTGTTTTCCACCTTCCTTTCTAGTTCTATCTAATTCTCGTTCATTCTTTTCATAACTGTTTACATTTGTCGATATAATGTGTTCTTTGGTCTTCCTCTTCTTCTTTGCTTGACCATGAGGATTCTATGTGAGGGCTTGACTTGTGACGTATTTCGGTACTTTCCTCAATATGTGTCCTATCCACTTTCAACACTTCTTCCTGATTCTTCCTCCGCTAGGATTTGGTTTGTTCTCTCCCATAGTAGGTTGTTACTGATAGTGTCTGACCAACGGAACTGAAGTATTTTGTGTAGACAACTGTAAACAAACACTTGTATATTCTGGGTTATTGCTTTCGTAATTGTCCATGTTTCCGCCAAATACAGTAGAACTGTGTTAACATTTGTATTTAATAATACCCTGTTGAAGACGTTTCCTGATATTGGGAGAAGAGTGGTACCTCTGTAGTTCTCAATCTTGTTGAGATCGCCTGTCTTTGGTATCTTGATCAGCTGTCTTTCTTTCGAGTCTGTTGGTACTTGCTCTTTATCCCAAATCTTGCTGAAGAGAATGTGGAGTAGTTACTGCTACTGTAACACCTCCTTTCAACTGAATTTGATTAGACTCATTAAAAAGTACATTCTTAGAAAGCTGGGATAGTATTAAAATAGAAATTGATCGACTGTGTGAAAATAGCTACGTGTTGATGAGAAACCGGAAACTGTTTAAGAAAGTTCTGTTTAATGTGATGTCAGCCGGATCTATGAACGTGTGAATCATAAGTTTGTTGAAATGCATATTTAATAAACCAAGTCTGTTGGATAATCAGAACAACGATAAATAACAAGTAGGTCAAACATCATTCTAGTAAAGAGAACAGATTAATCAAGAACAACCAATAAAATTCCAAATCAATAAAATAAGTTCTCATCCGAATACGGAAAACTAGCTCAGTTCTTCTTCAAACATATATTGAACATAATCAGACAAGGGCTTTGTGGAGATTGTAGTAATTTAATACTAGAATTCATGAGTTAATTGAAATTAGACCACGGTTAAAAACTTTGAAGCACTGGATGACCATTTCTTATTAGTATGGAACTCCACAGCAGTGCGCATCCATGATCCCGTGCCACGAGATTCGAACCAAGGACCTATCGGTCTCGCGCGCGAACAATTAACCTCTAGACCACTGAGTTCAATTTCAACCAATCCATGAAATTGAGCCACCGTTCACTATTGTCTTCATCTCACAACACAACCCTACTAGGACAAAACGGCAATTCAGTGCTTCCAGGTTTTCCATCATGACCTATCTTCAATTGACTCACGAATTCAACTATTAAATTACTAAAATCTCCACATAATCAATCTACCAATCCTTCGAACAACATATTTAACTTACTAACAATGAATTTGTCAGTTACAATTATCATATTCTCTTCATTTTCTTACATCGAATTACTATGTAGATCATTCGAAATAACTTACATAATCAGTTATGTAACATTATTATTTCATTCCAAATAATATTAGTTAGCGCAACATCATAATGAATAACTAATGGAAATGTAAGATTACTATGCTACATTTGGCATTTCCTAAATACCTATCTAATCAAATCTATCAATAAGAATGAATATTCCCCTTTCATTATTATGATTATTCAATTACATAATGAATGATGGCATATTTCGATTACTATAGTATTTCTTTGTTTAATATATATATATATGTAATCTCTTATGTAACACATTTGCTGAATCATTACACCATACATAGATTACACACATAATCAACATGTAAATAGTTAATTAATAAATATAAACCTCATACTGTGTGTTAGTTTTTTTTTATTTATAAAATTTCTTTTATCTTGTGTCAATATTTGGCAAACAGTATTGACAGATTGAAATCATGAGTCAATTGAAGCTAGATCACTATGGAAAACCTGGAAGCATTGGATGGCCTTTTCGTTCTAGTATGAGACTCCTCAGCAGTGCGTATCCACGATCTCGCACTCTGCGAGATTCGAACACAGGACCTATCAGTCTTGCGCCAGGCACTTAACCAACTAGACCACTGAACCGGCATCCAAGGGTGTTAATGTCTAACTTCAACCAATCCACGAAGTTGCGCCACCGTATACCATTGTCTTCAGTGAGCTGATATCTCACAATAGACCTGGTTGAACTCCACTGGTCACGGCTTCTCACTAGAACTCCAGGAAATGCTTCTTCAAGTCAGTTAGTAATGACAGATGATTATTATCAGAAGGGGTTTGTGGAGATTTTAGAAATTTCACAGATTAAAATCATGAATTGATTCTTAGAATGTTTACTAAATATGTTATATTGTAAGCACTTGTTCAATGACTCAATTGAACGTGTTAAATTCTTCATTCTACTTTTTTTTGTTTTGTTTTGTTTTGGATTTATTAATTAGCAATGATTACTATTGTTAAATTCACTTGATGGTGTTTTATTTATATTTTGCCATTGTTATTTAGGATTGTGTATATTGTGTGGATTGTTTCGATATAGTCTTAAGTCACGTATTGTTCAACATATGCTTATCATTCATTAAGCAACAATACTAATCAAAGATGGATAGTGACTAGCAGTGGAATCCAGTTTGATGCGTGTTTTGTTCTATTTGGTACATCCAGCTGACGAGTTTTAAATAGGATGAAACAGGCATCCTGGATTGTACTGTTAGCGACTATCCATCTTCGATTACTATTGTTGCCTAATGAATGATAAGCATATGTTGAACAGTATGTTTCTTTTTTTTGTTCTGTTTGAACAAGAAACAACCAATTTAAACCAGTGTTGTTAATAATAAGGTTGATGTTGATAGTTGAGTTTTTATTATTAATGCTTTCTTCTGGGATCTATTTTTTCTAAAAAAAACTGCTTTATCTTTTAAGTAAAGATGAATAGTGGCTAACAGTGGGATATAGAACGTGAGTTTACGTCCTATTTGAGACGCGTCAGTTGGATGTAATTGCATCTCAGAGTTGATTTTCATTCTGTGACTTGAACCAAATACTGTTCGTTTCAAACTCTATCACGCCATCTACTTACCTACTAAGTTCTGATAGCAACTTGCTTATACAATAGGATGAAGTTTAAATTCACTTGATATTGTTTACTTGAATCATCCCATTGAATTGAGGCAATACGCAAGCATGAAACGACCGTCCAATTCTTCCAGGTTTTCAATGAAGGTCTAACATCAACCGATTCATGATCTCAATCAAAAACTTAACAATCTTCACAACCCCGTACTGATAATTGTCTTTCATGCTCAATTCCTTC
>OX103945.1:43668190-43689071 GCA_944470405.2 Schistosoma mattheei
TATGTAGTGGCATTGGACAATAGCCACACAGTCCACAAAGCTGTGAACACGAGACTACTCAGAAAATAGGTATTCAATATTTAACGCGGAGAAATACCTAACAATAGAGAAGGCGCGAACAAGGAATTGAATGGACTGGAGTTGATCGAGTGGCATGGCTCGGCCATGCAGGCGTGGTCTCTGCTGAATGTTACCTTATATCTTCTATTCATATTAAATATATTGTTCTTTCTCTAGCCTAACCTTGTTCTACATCATGTATTGGTAATTGATACGATACAGTGAGTTGGTGTAGTCGATGGTGTGACTTCCACGTAAGATCTTATAGATTAGGCAGTTATATCATGACAAATCTACAAATTTAGGATTAGGTCTATTATTAGAGCAGTACTAATATCATAGTAGACCATAATTCTACATTGGTGAGCCCAACTAAAGAAACGCAACCTATTATAATTAATCCTTATTTCCACTTAAACTTTCTCGATCGATTTTATATTTAGTTAACGCAGTATTCTAATAGTCCTTGAATTAATGCTCACAAGTATTATCATAAGGTTATATTGATTAGTTCTCATGACTTACTAGCTCAATCGATAATAAAAGTTGATCATCTATATCAACTAATTAGCTTTGATGGTTCGTTAACAAGCTTTAATAGCATTTACATGCTTCAGCAACATAGACTTGTTTAAACATCAAGCTCTAGCAAATATGACCTGTAAATAGCGTAAATATACATTGACTAACAATGCAATCAAGGACTAAATAGTTATCTGGATCTAATTATCAGTGTTCCTTCACCTAACACCTCATCCTGTTTTAAACTATGCACTATCCTGTAATATCTTTTCTTCTGACCACTGCCTGCCTAATTTCATATTTTCGAGTTCCATTGCCAAACAACAAGGATGACACTTCTCCAAAAACATACGGTGAGTTTCAGCTACAAGTTTTCTGCAATCATAAGGTCATTTTAGATGGCTCGTTCAATGGCAACCACACAATTATCTGGATTCATTCAATTGTTCTGATCCGAGCGAGTGGCAAAAACGTCAACAGCATCAAGCACCCTGGAATTAATTGCCATACTGCATGTTTTATTCTGGATACTTTTGGATCATTACTACTCACGAATGGCGTTATATATGTCGTCCACTGAATAATCTAATTTTCAAAAATAATCCAGGCGAGTTCAACTATTTTACTGGATGATTTTTTTTACTTAACATGTATATGTTTTCTAGTTGCTTTTGCCATATATTTGTAAGTGTCCCTAGACTAAATGCAGTAACTTCTTATGGAATGTTTATAACGCTTCATATTCCTGCCTGAAGTTTCATGAACAGTCTTAACTTTAAAATTATTTTCTGGTCATGTTCATTATTTTTAATTTGTCATATACGCCAACAACCTGCATGTTAACCTGGCCCGTACATACGTTGCACTATACCTTCGTGTATTCTAAATTTAGAAATCATCTGAATCGCCTTTAACATTTATCAATAAACCCATCATAGTAGCAGCCTGAAATGCGGACATAGTTTAGATAATTAGATTACAAATTTAGGTACTATCAACGGCACTAGTCAAATAACTAAATCCCCAGATGGCTGTTGACTAAACAAACGTTTGAAATCAAAACTCCGTAGCCTACTAAAATTACCACTAAACGAATATTTCTGAATTGAAAATTATAATATAATTAGGCGTCTCGGATTCTGTAACACTACAAATTTCTGATAATTTTGAATCACCTAAAGCAAAAATACCTATTTTTCCACTGACTAATCCTCAATCAACACTATAACTAGTTTAACATAATAGTTTCAGGATATCGTCATAAAGCATTGTCATGACTTGACAATCACGTAATATGATTGATAAAATTAATGAAACTATTAACATAATCGGTCAGCAAATTGACTTATAATTATCACTAGTGTTGTTTTTCTTTTATCTTCATTCACTACAGATGATTACAGTATGTTTCTCTATCAGTTGCTCATTCAGTAAATATCTCAAAACCTTTTCAGTCTAATTGATGGTTTAGCGACACAATCATGCATGCAAATAATCAGTATAAGCAGTCGAGCAAATCTCCTGCAAACTGAAAACATCAATGTCGAATTTACCCCAACACTGACTAAGGTTCAAGCCATTATCATAGACATGAGTTGGGAGTGTACTCCCCTTGGTTACAACTTATGTACTCCCTGATAATCACATGAGCGTCACTCACTATTAATCATCTTGTAAAAACTTATTTAGCCAAATACATCTTGCAGCACCACATCAGTTAGTAATATGACACATAGGCTTAACTGATTTTAATAACTTATAACCACTATATCTCAATTAAATCGTATTCCGCCTTGTGATAAACTGCATACTTGCAACTAACTTGTATGCCCAATCAGCCGGCAAGTATAAATATAAATAAATAGTCTGCCACAGATCAGAACATTGAGTCTGAAGCATGTCTCTTACGAATACACTCATGTTTAACGATTTGTTCTTAGCTATCTGTCCAAAACTTATAATTATCACTTACGTATTTAAATTTTGTTTTGATAACCATTCATGTGTATTAGTAGTATTACTAAATTCTATCACGGTCAAATAAAAATGAGGTTGAGAAAATCTCCCCGTAACTAAATAAACCGTATCAAACTAACTGGAACACTAGTTGGAATTCTTCTCCACGGTAATACTTTTTTTCCTTCAGTTAGCCTACTAATACAGATGCAATTGGAATTCAACTCATATGGACAACTTACCGGCATAATCGTTATTTGATTTCATAATTTAAACCAAAACTAATACCAATATTAACATTTCTACAATATTCATTACTTTTAATATTTCTAAACACAAAATACATACTACCTATGAGTTAAGTTATTAACCAACGGCTATTAACACGCATCGTTTTATTATTATTATTATTATAATCCCATTTTTTATAGCTCAAATAATCTTCACCCAAATTTTCATTTCAAGTATGTTAAGCATGAAGGCAGATATTTTAAAATTATTACATGTATTTCCCGACCAGATGCTGCCGCTTCTTTTTGATTTATCTTTCAGCTTATCATTACCCGGGGGATTCTTACTAGTCTTGGTAACCTCCGGCGCGACGATCCCATCCAATTTGGTATCGAACCAACATCACGTTGATTCTGGTGGGAGAGTAGTGTAGTGGCATTGGACAATAGCCACACAATCCACAAAGCTGTGAACACGAGACTACTCAGAAAATAGATATTCAATATTTAACGCGGAGAAATACCTAACAATAAAGAAGGCGCGAACAATGAATTGAATGGACTGGAGTTGATCGACTGGCATGGCTCGGCCATGCAGGCGTGGTCTCTGCTGAATGTTACCTTATATCTTCTATTCATATTAAATATATTGTTCTTTCTCTAGCCTAACCTTGTTCTACATCATGTATTGGTAATTGATACGATACAGTGAGTTGGTGTAGTCGATGGTGTGACTTCCACGTAAGATCTTATAGATTAGGCAGTTATATCATGACAAATCTACAAATTTAGGATTAGGTCTATTATTAGAGCAGTACTAATATCATAGTAGACCATAATTCTACAAGTATTTTGATGACTGCTTGGTTACAGTCCATACAGAGAATCTCATCTCCATCTTCTGGACCTTGTTTTCGAACTGCTATCAAAGCACGGTATTACTGTAAACATTCAGAAATGTCAAATCGGCACTGACTCTCTAGACTTTCTCGGACATACTATTGATGACCAAAACATCCGACCTTTAAAAAGCAAGGTGGCAACCATTCTGGATTACTCAGGACCTTCCAAAATCAAGCAACTATGAACGTTTAACGGCTTGGTAAGTTTCTATAGACTGTTTATACCAAATTGCGTCTCTCCTATGAAATCTTTACCAAACCAACTTCGTGGATATACGAAATTCATCAATTTGGACGATACCGAGAAAAAGCATTCCTCAAAAATAAGAACTGATTTCCAAAGCAACATTTCTCACACATCAGAACACCAAAGCACTTATTAGTATCTCAGTAAAAGCATCCAACTAGGAAATCGGAAGAGTCTTACAACAATAGGCTATCTACATCCGACAACCTATGGCAGTTTTCTCGAGACGGTTGCTAGACATAGAGTCGAGGTATAGCGCTTTCTCTTGGGGATTCCTAGCCATGTATTGTGCTGTGCGGTACTTTCGACACTCTGTGGAATTCACTTTTTACACCATCCACAAAGGTCCCAACTTCTCGTTAAGCTCATCTTCAGACAAGCACTCCACTCGAGACTCGACAATCAGACTTCATTTCGTAGTTTGCTTCATATATACCTGCATAAGCTTTCTCATCCAGGTGTTCGTGCAGCCCTCAAGCTCATAGCACTGTGATTTTGTTAGCTTAGCATAAATAAAGACGAGACAGAGTTGACACACTTCTGTGTAAGCTGTCAGAAATCCAGGGTGGTTAGACATAACAAGTGCCCCTTAAACTCTTTCAACCTCCATATGCTCGTTTCGACCGCGTTCATCTGAATTCGTTAGGACTTTTACCAGATTCAAATGGGTACTCTTATCTCTTGACATGTGCGGACCGATTCACTCAGTGGTCAGAAGAAGTACCATCAAGGGCGTTACTACTGAAGCAGCGACCCGCGCCTTCGTCGATCGGTGAGTAGCGAATTTCGACTACCTTTCAACTATAACTAAGGAACGTGGACGTCAGTTCGAATCCGGACTTTTCCGTTGTCTGACTGCACTATTAGAAATCACACGATTCCGAACGACTGTCTACCACCCACAAGCAAATGGGTCAGTAGAACGCTTTCACTGACAGATTAAAGCTTCACTCACAGCTTCAAACGCTTCACAGTGGACCGACTCTCTTCCACTCGCTTTGCTCGGTATTAGCGATACAGTAAAAGCCAACATCGGATACATTGCAGTTCAACTCGTTTATGGAACGTCACTCAGATTTCCAGGAGAATCGTGGATCTTCATCTTCAGGCAATGTGGATCTAAACTCTCACACGAACAAGCTTACAGAAACAATGCGTTCAGTTAAACCTGTCTCCAGTCAACCGCAACCAAATGATCTGCACTACGATATATTACACAATTATTTGTACGTGGCGACTCACTTCGACGACCACTCGGAATGGCGTAAGAAGGACCTTACGAAGTTCATCAGCGTGTACTTAAGTACCAATCGATAAGAACGGAGTTAACTAAGCGATTAATGCACGTAGGAAACTACGTAACACCTTATGTCGTTTCAATTCTTTTCATAGTATCGAAAATTTTTTTAATATGCTCACATATATACTTTTTATTCTAAACGAAACAAAAAAATTTTCGTTGTTGCTTCTGTGCTAATATGTGCATTTTTTTAAAAACTAGGAAAAATTTATTCCGCAAAATTACTTTTGCGCTATTACATGTTTACAAAACGCATGTATATGAGTTTATTTTCCTTTCATCGCACGTTTTTGTGTCTTTGTGTGCGTACGAGTGTAATTTCACATGCACTAGTATGTTCTTTTTTCTTTTCAGGACGTCTGGGAAAGATAGAAAACAGACGAAGTTTGCGATTAATCGAAATTTTTTATAAAACGTTCCCATTACTATATTGTACAACATGGCCCCTATGGTAAGGAAAGACGACCGGACGCTGCTGAACATAGCAGGTTATCAGAAGAGTGTTTACCAACGACAAACTCGTTTTATTTAAACTTCTGACTGACCACTTCTTAGGGTCATCACTACTCCGTTAATTGAAAGTTTACTCCATCAACAACCACTTGGACCATTTGAAAACTATTCATCCTAAGCATTCTACTTCTATCAACTATGGACACGAAGCTGTGTCACCTCACAACTAGTCAAACGAACAAAGAGAGCGAAGTGAAAGTTGGGGCCTGAAGTAAAATTTAATGTGAAAATTCAGCCTTCACATGCAGGACTTGCTAATTGAATGGACGGAAAAATTCCTCAAGATGCACCGTACCGCACATGTTATGGACGTTGGAACACGTGCATGCTAAGATTTAACATGAAACATACAGACGAAAAACGACCATAAGGTCAAGTTACGACATAAAGATGGCGTGAGAACGATGAATACTACAAGTATTCAGAGTTTGACAACATAACAGGTAACACTATTTTTAATGGGAACGTGATGACCCAGTGAAATCAGCGGTCAGAAGCAAAGAGGCTTGAATATTTGTCTGATAGAGTATCGGCATACAAGAAGTGACTAGTCTAAGCTGGTTAGCGGTTGTAGGGAAAGAGAAGCACAGTGTACTCACTCGTGGTCTGGTGCAGACGCATGACCGAGCGCCTTCAGCTAGGTGAGTTCGTTAAAACTAATACAGTCAGCATCAGATTTTGAAGACTTACGGAGCTATTGACTTTGGGGATTTATTTACCGCTACAAGTATGACTCCAGTCTACGCACTGTATCTCACTTTTCAGAAAAGCCAGAACAGATTTGGATTCTTGCCTAACACGTGTGATATTCACTTTAATTATATTAGAATCGAGGAGATTACTCTGAGTGCCACTATTCCATCTGGCAGAATATAAAGTCTTAGACTTTTGAACCCAATCACTTGTTTCACGAAAGTAAGTAACTGCGTCAGACCTTGAGGCTAACCGCTCACTGAAAAGAGTCAATTTGAACTTAACTTGTGTAGCGGGTTAGATCTCTTGGTTCCAATTTTGATTCTAAGTTTGTTTTAATATGAGGCTTGTGTTATTTATAGTTGTTGTCAATTTCTCTCCCTAGTAAGACGCAAGTGCATTGTGCGCGTTTGCCGAGCCATCGATCCACCTTTTCTTATGTTTTTATCTCCATCTTTAACGCTACTCTGCATGCTCCTTTTGTACACAAAGTACTCTCTGGCTAGACACGAATCAATAAACTAGACTCTATTGTTGTTGCTAGTTGTTACAAGTCACTCCTTTTACTCGGCGTAAGTGCATTTTTCAAAAGGACAGTAACATTTGTCACAGGCTTAACTTCTTTCAGATCTGTGTTTTCTGTTCTCCTTCGATATGCTTGAACAGTTCATGGCTTGATATTACTGGTTGAAGTGTACTATGCTGATGACCTATGGCGACTTATCAGCCTATTAGGAAACACTACCTAGTTATATAACAATTGACAATGTAAATTGGTAAAATATGTTTTATTTACTGTTATAACCTGCTTCGGTTCGGGCACCGAGCAGTATCCCAGCCCTCACATAAGTCGAATGATTTATGTGGCGCATATCTATTTGGTGCCTCCTTATACCAATGTTTGTGTGTTTAAATAAATAAATATAAGAGTAGAATAGCAGTCTTGATTTGAATAATTAACTCTCACATGTTAAATTATCGGTTATAGTAGAAGACATAAGTCAGGTTTACATCCTAGAACTCGGACTAGCGCTGTGGTTTTGATTGATCACTCCATATGTTTTGTTTAGGTGTTAATCAAGTTAATCAAGCTAAGTTCACTTTTTAAGGTTTAGTCACACATATGTTACTTGTGCTATCCTGCTTGTCAACGATTTTATTGCTAGTTGCATGCAAGCTGAGTTGAGAAATTTGTGTTCCAGCTACTCCTGTTAGAATAAAGGCAATTGGTGTTGAAAGTCGTTTAAGACGAACGTGCTTGTTCAGTTAATTGAGGATGAATCAGTTTTTATCTAATGTGAATAATATAAATATAACTGACACTATCAGTATGAATGACATACACAAGTCAAGCTCATTCGGCATAAACAATTAGATCGTATATGACAAAGTACATAGAACTCTGTACAGTAGAACTCGTACTAGCCCTGTATTTTAGATTGACCACGCTACAGAATTTCGGTCACCGACTGTCAGTGACATCGCTTATCACTTTAAATGGTTGGAGTTAGATATTAAGGAATAGAATGTAGCTTTTTGTTGGTTTTAAATGTCAGTATACGTGTTCTCGCCATAAATGTACAATAGCTGCAATGAAGTGCTTTTTCACTTTTCAATTGAACAAAACAACAACTGGTGCTTGAAATTCAGAGCAAGAGTGGTAAAATAAGGTTATCACCTATCTTTATCGAACTCTCTTGACTAAACACTATCACATCAAGTACATCAGCACATATTTCATCTTAGGAGCAGGTATGTTCTGTTATTTTGCTCAAGCACCACTTAAAGTGGAATTTTTAGTTGGAAACATTTTATAACTAAACCATTGTCAATATTACTTAGTTAATATTAAAATGACGTATGGCAACTTGAACTGATGCGTATATGTGCCTGGTCCTACGTTGTAGCTGACTGACTGACTGAATATTAAAATCAGTCAGTCAGTCAGCTACAACGTAGGACCAGGCACATATGTGCATCGGTCCAGGTTGCCATACCTCATTAGCACAACAAGATGAACACCGGATTCATAGGAGTGGTTAGGTCAAAGGTTGCAATAAGGATATAGTATAGGAAGGAAGAATTAGTTCGTAGAAAGAAAGATATGAAGTGATTTTAATCTCTTAGTTTAAGGGAAGACAGGGAGTGTATACACCGACGCCATTGTGATCGATTCTGAGCCATGTCACCAAGAGTCTCCAACCATTGGTTACGAAAGTCACGCGGACCCCAACCAAGTAGTCTGCATCTACCAACATGGCTAAGACTAGAAGTTAGTGACTTCAAGCACTGGCCGCCCCTAACTTTCTTCCAACCATCCCCTACACCGGTTAGCATTGCACGTCGTGGTAATCGGTGTTCAGGCATACGTAATACGTGGCCCAACCATCTCAGTCGATGAAGATTCATAACCTCATCAACTGATTTACCATCATT
The DNA here is from genome assembly GCA_944470405.2 of Schistosoma mattheei. Taxonomy (NCBI): domain Eukaryota; kingdom Metazoa; phylum Platyhelminthes; class Trematoda; order Strigeidida; family Schistosomatidae; genus Schistosoma; species Schistosoma mattheei. The sequence goes on from OX103945.1 coordinate 43,677,050, forward strand.
CCCTAATACCCTGCGTCTAACCTCACTATTACTTACCCGGTGATCCCAGCAGATGCCAGCAATATTTCTAAGGCATCTGTGGTCAAATACTAGTAGCTTACGGGTGTCTTCTACTCTTAAAGGCCATGTTTCGCTGCCGTAAAGTAAGACAGAACGGACTGCCGCGCAGTATACTCGTCCTTTTATTGATAGACGGATATCTCGCCTCCGCCAAAGGTGACGTAAGTTGGCAAAAGCCAAACGAGCTTTACGAATCCGTGCTGAGATTTCGTCAGACACCAACCCATTAGGGCTGATCAGACTTCCAAGATAAGTGAAGTTGTCAACGCGTTCGACTACTTCACTCCCTATCCTTAGTTCAGGTGTTGACGCAGACCAGTCCTGAAGCAACAACTTGCATTTAGAGGGAGAGAAGCGCATCCCAAACATTCTGGCATTGTTGCTTAGTGCTACCAGAAGACTCTGCATTTTGTCAGCGTCTTCACCAAACAGGACTATGTCATCTGCGTATTCTAAGTCGATAAGTGGACCTCCTGGAAGGAGATCAATACCCGAGAATTCAGTCGACGAGAGTGTTATTTCCATCAATAGGTCTATGATGAAGTTAAACAAAAATGGAGAAAGTGGGCAGCCTTGACGGACACCACTTGAGGTTGCAAAAGTAGATGACAGTTCGCCATAAGCCCTGACTCGACTAGTAGTGTTCGAGTAAAGAGCCTTCACAAGGTTTATGTACTTCTGAGGTACGCCTTTCAATGACAGACACTGCCACAGAGTCTCGCGGTCTACAGAGTCAAATGCTGCTTTTAAGTCAAGAAAGACCACCATCGTCGGACGCCGATAGGTATGCCTGTGTTCTAGAACCTGACGAATGGTGAATATGTGGTCGATGCAGCCACGACCAGGTCTAAAGCCAGCTTGGTTCTCTCGTGTTTGTAGTTCACGAGTCTTAGTTAGGCGTTTGATAATTATCGAGGCCAGTATTTTAGATACTATGTTTGTTAAACTAATCCCTCTGTGGTTGTCACAGGATGATTTTGACCCTTTCTTATATATTGGGACGATAAGTGATTGCGACCAGTCAGATGGGATAAAGTCTAATTCCCAGATCTTAGCTAAAATATTAGTCAACCTAATCGCTAAAATTGGACCACCATCCTTAAAGACCTCTGGAGCCAATCCATCTGGACCAGCTGCCCTTCCTCGTTTCAGATTAACTATAGCCTTTCGAACTTCAGCAAGAGTTGGGGGACCTACTTCAATGTTCCATTCACATTGTCTGGGAATGGAGGGTAGTTGTAGAGTAGCTGAAGGCCAGCTGAACTGTTCTCTAAAATGTTCCGCCCATCGTTCTAAACGTCTGGACTGGGAGCAGATGAGAGTATTATCTTTTTCCGAAATAATCTCACTTACACTTGACTTATTAATTCCAGTTTCTTTTATTAGTCTGTAAAGCTGTCTTGTGAATATTAAAATGCTAGTTACCTACTATTGCATTTACGATTTCTGACGATATACTTGAGGCGTTATCTTTATTTTGATTGGTTAGCTCGGAGCCTCCAATATACCATACTTTTTCTCTGTAGCTAACTAGTAATAAAGACTTGCGTAATAACAATCTTGTTTATTTATGCTCCTAATTATATATATATATATATATATATATATATATATATATATATATGTCAGCTACAACGTAGGACCAGGCACATATACGCATCAGTTCAAGTTGCCATACGTCATTAGCACAACAAGATGGACACCGGATTCATAAAAGTAGTTAATTCAGAGGTAATATATAAAGAAAGATTGCAGGATAGTAGTACAGGAAGAAACAATTAGTTCATAGAAAGAAAGATATGAAGCGATTTTAATCTATTAGTTTAAGGAAAGATAGAGAGTGTATACACCGACGCATTGTGATCGATTCTGAGCCATGTCACCAAGAGTCTCCAATCACTGGTTACGATAGTCACGCGGACCCCAACCAAGTAGTCTGCATCTACCAACATGGCTCAGACTAGAAGTTAGTGACTTCAAGCACTGATGCCACGTTTTGGTTTGGCCGCCCCTAACTTTCTTCCAACCATCCCGAACACGGGTTAGCATTGCACGTCGTAGTAATCGGTGTTCGGGCATACGTAACACGTGGCCCAACCATCTCAGTCGATGAAGATTCACAACCTCACTAACTGATTTACCATCATTCCCTAATACCCAGTGTTTAACCTCACTATTACTTACCCGGTGATCCCAGCAGACGCCAGCAATATTTCTAAGGCATCTGTGGTCAAATACTAGTAGCTTACGAGTGTCTCCTACTCTTAATGTTTCGCTGCCGTAAATTATATATATATATATATATATATATATATATATATATATATATATATATATATATATATATATATATATATATATATATATATATATATATATTGATATCTCATCTTGGTATAACTACATCATCAGTTGTTAACTGAGTGACTGTAATCAGAAACCTTTGAATTGTATGTTATTGGGTTGTTTATTATACTGTTGCAACGAATCGGCCCCATTACTGAAGACAATGAGTAAACCACGAAACACAAATACTCTGTTTAACCCTTCACATTACACTGACTTTAGTTCATACTGTCCTCCTCGATTTAAAGTTCATGTAGTTTAGTAGTTGAATCAGTCGACTTTTGACCACTGAGTTATGTATTTGGTTCCCACACTCGTTCTTTGACTTGAGCAACGCATGCATCATCAGTGGCCACAAAAACGTGTACCTTGAAGCTGAGAACATAAACATGTACTTGGAGACTTCCAGATTGGTTTGTTACATCCGTGAATGCCTTTTACGTTACCTGATGGCACAAGTGAACCCTCTTTAGCGCTTATGTGTAAGTGATTTCCTGGTACACTTGTATCTTTTGAACTTGATTTTTGAAAATATCTGTTTCAGATATTCTTGGAATGATTGAAAGCAAAGTCCGAAGCTTACAGTATATTTTTGAGTTCCCTCAAATTACAGACCTATTCGATGTCTCTGAACGACAAGGGCAGGGTACATTTGCCTCTGTCTTAGCGGTCAAAAGTAAACAAGATCCTGATGAATCCAAATATTATGCTTTGAAAATGATTATCCCAACAGTCGATGTTCGTAGAATTGAGAATGAAATTCGTATTCTAAGAAGATTGGGGTAATATATGGTTATTCATTTATACAATAAAATACTTTTAGTGGTAAGCATAATGTAATTCAAATGCATACAGCAATGCGGATTCGTGATCACGTCTTCATTTTAATGCCTTTTATTGATTACATCCCTTTCACAGTAGGCTAAGGAATATTTATTTCTTATGCTTCATTTTTTCTTGTGAGGACTATTATTTAACTGCAGATGAGAAAGAAATCAGACGATATATGCGCGCACTCCTGTCAGCTTTAGCTCATGTTCATAAGTACAAAGTAATTCACCGTGATGTAAAGCCTACAAACTTTCTTATGGATCAAAAAACGAAACAGTAAAAACTTGTCTGTTTAACTGGCATATAATCTAGGTTTTTTCTCGTAGATTTTGGTCTGGCACATTCTGAAGAGTTTGGTGATATTGATGAAAGATGGGAGCGCAAATTTGAAATCAACTCTGATTCAGATACAAAGAAAAATGAATTAATAAAAAGGGTTTCAAGTTTTTCTCGGGTAAGAAATAAGATTTCGTTTTAACTATGGTTTTAACATTACACACAATTGGTCCACCAGGGTGCTTGGTACCTGTGTGTTTGCGCCACAGGATTGAGCTGTACTGTTCAAATTGTAGCGTTAAAGCTTATACGGTGTCTGGTTTTCCTGTTAAACGGGGTTGGGCTATACTGTTTGGGTTGTCACGTGCAAGTCCGGATGGTGTCTGGTTCTCCTGAAAACCAATGTAAAATTACCCTGGCCCACAGGGGTATATTATATAACTGTGAATTGCCCCCAAATGCCCTGATATGGCCGAGAGTGGGGTGGGCCCTCCTTCCCTCTCGAAATGCTCTCACACGGCCACGCGTATACAGCCTCTGCCAGGGAAGTCCTACTCACTGCCTTCTTGTGGCAGGGGTGTTGTTTACGAAAATGAGAGGACGAAAAGCGATTGTCCGGTGCTGTAACCGGATCCTAAACCAATGGTGCACATGGGCTCCAGTATCCTGCGGGAACAAATGGCGTATGAACCAATTGTTGGTCACCGGCTACCATGGGACTGCATCTCCTCATAATGCTTCACTGCCTTGTGGATCAGACTTTTAGGTAGAAGGCTCGGAGTGTGGCCCCCTAAGAAAAACACCTGCTTCGGTCTGGGCACCCGGACAGCCCCCACACACAAATATGGTGTGGCGCATTTATATTTGGTGCCCTCTTGCACCAATATTTATGTGTTCAAATAAAAAATTAAAAAAACACGCAATTAGTTTCTGCGATGACGTAATAACCGTTTCTTGAGTCTCCAATTGAATTGATTAGTCATTTATTTCAAAACTTATAGAAAGTCAATGAAATCCTGTCTCAGGTCCCTTAAGTAGTTTCAAAACTTTTTAGTATGATGACCCTAAAGTGAAGTCAAAATCAAGCATATTAATTAAAATTTTTAGATATTCGTCTCCTGAAATGACTGAAACATGCGTTGTGTCTAATCACCCACCGCTTACTTCGGAATGCTGTAATGGCTAACATAGTAGTTTGAAAAAAATAAGTGTGCAGGTCAAAGCGCGACATTGGCTTATGGGAGTCCTCGCTTCTTTGTCCAAATCATCTAAGTAGGTACAGAATTTCTAGTAGGGTGTGTGACACAATCAGTGATTAATAATTTCAGGCTAGACAGCTTAAATTCTATAGTAGTTGTATATCTAAAGGATACTCAGGCTATTCTGTATGACGAATGTTCGGACTCCCTACTTGGTAGTTAGTTATCGATTTTCCAGACCACTTTCTATCAATAACTAACAACTATCTAGATCACAAAGAACTATTATTTAACCAATCTCTTTTTACCAACTTCTAGAGGGTTCGTTTGGTGTCCTCTTTCTGGTCCTAGTAACAATATGTCAGGTCCCAAGTCACATATCACCTAGTATCATTCGCTTCCATAGAACAAACATAGCTTAAAGTTTAGTAACTTAGCGTATTCAAAGTCACTTGTTAAATGAAGCACTTTACAAAATTGCCCTACCATACTGTTTATTTCATGAATCAAGTTTTAGTTGAGACTATCATATAATCTATTTGTTTTTTTTTGTAGACAAATCTTAACATACCAGAGAATAACCAGCGTGTAAATGTAGCAAACAGAGAAAACAGTTATACTCATAAACGAGATTCCATGGATTCTACAAACTCATTATTCGCTTATAAGTGTAATTCTTCAAAAATTGATAACAAATCATCATTTAAAGGTGCATCTATCAAATCCTCTCAACAAATATCAAGTAACCTAACACAATCTTTAGGACAAGGAGGATGTGTTTGTGGTTCACGTCTCACTGTATGTCGTGGTTGTCGACATTTACCTCGAGCACCGACTGTTCGTAGAGGCGGAACACTTGGCTTTAGACCTCCGGAAGTAATGATGCGTCATATCGAACAAACAACTGCTGTTGATATATGGGCTGTTGGAATTATATTTATTTCTTTCCTTTCTGGTCGTTATCCTTTTATAAAAGTAGACGATGATTTGGATGTACTTCATGCTTTCACTCATCTAATTGGATATGAACGCATGCAAATGGGTGCCAGAAGCATTGGTAGGAGACTGTTACTTGATCCTAGACCACCACCTATGGAAGCTAGTGATTCACCTATTGCCTGGCTTAAAACAAGGTAAAATGCGAATTTGTTTGCAGTATTTTACTTGTGGTAATCCATTTTACGTTCAGTTTATTGTTCTGTAACTTCGGATAGTAACACTTATCTACAGTCTTCTTTATAATCGTATCGTTGATCATATTATATTCCTATCATTCAAGATTAGCCTCTAAGTGGATGAATAAAACACAAATGATCAATTATCTTTCGATGCATCTTGTTGAAGATTCTGCTCGAACCACATAGTCTGTCTAACCACTGATTTGTGTGACTAAAGATACACAATTTCCATGCCACCTCAGCATAATCTGTATTAGTTGTTTACATGCGTAGATGTAAAGGTTGATATCTAAAAGAAGTATGATGGTTTTCATCTACTAGTCGGTGAAGAAAAGTGCTTCACTTTTAACAAAATAATATTCTTTTTTTAAAATGACAACATGAAAATTACATTGTTGTCGGAAAAAATTAGAACACTGAATGATAATCGTGTTTTTGTATTGTATCTAGTAGTGGAATCCAAATCACGTGTTTCGTCCTATTCGGGACACTTTGTATGTATCTGTTAACTGTTTTAAAGCTATAGGTACTGGATCCAGGTTTCATCGTAAAAATCAACATCATTGTGTATGATTTTCATACCAGATCCATATTCTCCCTGAGGCACAATCACCCATTTTTTCAACTACCATTGTAATTATAATGACCTGGTTGAATAAAAAACCTTTAGATGGACCTTTCGTTACTTTCTTAAATAATGGAGTGTATGAAGCTTTCATTCATTACACTAGTTTTACTTTGAATTGTTAGTTTTCGTTGGATATGTTCATGTGTAAACTTAAATATTTTCAGTTGTAGTAAGGTTTAGATATATCTGGTTGATAATTGAACTTTATATTCACACTTATTTATCTTACAATCCAACTTGCATTTATGAGTTGTTTGAGTAAACATTTAAGCATCAATTTCTTAGTTGTCTCTGTAGACACATAGTTATTGGTACAAGGGGGCATAAGATACATATGCTCCACACAAATCTCATTAGATTTGTGTGAGGGGTGTGATACGATGAGACTCTAATTTATGGACGACCTTTGAATGAATCTTAAGTGACCTTGAGGAATATTAGTCAATCAGCAAACAGTCAGTATAGAGTAAAAATATATCATACGAAACCAAGGAAATAAAGTGGATACACTTCTTATACGTGGTTCAAAAACTTGTCAAGTTTAGAAAGAGGTTCAGAGGTTCTAAAATCGTAGTGCATGCAATAGAGGAAATCATCCATATGGCTACGGAATAGTCGACCTCTGGAACCATGATAAAGTCTCAAAAACTCTCAGCCTCGACCACATACCTTCAATATTGTTTATGTGCACTCCGGTTGTTGAGTACACAAAATTCTACTTGTGGATATCGACACGATGCACGTAACCAAGCCTATGTAGGAGTCTGTATGCTCTCCAAACACCCGTATATATTGCAGTACCTGGCTGTAGCCAGTGTTACTGGTGCTTTTATTATCCAGTTCGCGATAACTGTCATAATTTGCCTTAGTTAGGAATTATATATGGGGTTTTCATCACGAACTGACATCAGGTATAATGCCAGAAATTTATTTAGCCAAATGGATGAAAGGCTTTCGCGTTAAAATACGAGATCTATTATCTTATACCTGATTGATTCGTCTACAAATTATAGTCTCGCCGTTTATTTGTTATAGCCACTCAATTATCACGTTTAGTACAAAATTCCCTGTGAACCGATCGTACGTTAGCATTAAGCACTGAAGTTGGCGCCGTAACCTTGAAATATCTAAAACGCTTCTGATTGGCTCGTCCATAAATTAGAGTCTCGCCCTGTGATATTGCCCAGGTGCCCAAACCGAAGCAGGTGGTTTTCTTAGGGGGTCACACCCGGAGCCTTCTACCCAAAGGTTTGATCCACAAGGCAGTGGAGCATCGTAAGGAGATGCAGTCCTATGGTAGCCGGCGACCAGCGATTGGTTCATACACAATTTATTCCCTCACGATACTGGAGTTCATGTGCACCATTGGTTGAGAATCAGGGTTTTCCAACTCCCCTAGGTGGACTCAAAATCTTTTACCCTTAACTGATGAACCTCTCTATCATAATGTTACAGATAATCAGATCGTGAGCTTGTATGCAATTTACATTTGGGCAACTCTGAAATTAAATATTAGATCAGTGAATAAAGTGACTAACTAATGTTTGGGTTTGTTCCAATTAAGGGTATTTTCGATGTGCTCTGAAAAATATATTGACGGAGACAAACTTTTGTGAAGCTATATCAAGATAACAAACTTTAATGATCCTTGTTGTAGGCCTAAGTGATATATAAAGTTTTCGATGAACAATTGAAGTTATCAACATATTGAAATATGACAAAGGGGGTGTTCGTTGAAGTGACATAACTATTTTCGGTGCTACAATGATATTCATATTATATTGATTCTCTGTAAGAGGTTACTTCCTTTGATGTCCTTTTTTCCAGTTTATTTTTCTCCGTGATATTTAAGAGTACTGTTACACAGAAACTTGAATTTCAGTGAGTAGAATTTTTGTCACCCCCTTTTTATCATTAAATTAGACCCTACATTGTCTTTGTCATGTATATCTTATTGATTTCTTACGTACTATTATTATTAATTCATACTTTCTCTTCCCTTTACCGCTTACATAATCATTTGAATAATCATAAACTTGATTGTATGAGTGAATATTTAAGATTTGATATCGTCCTATTAATTATGGTTTCTTGTAGATGTTCTGCAATTAGATTATACGAGAAAAAATTTGCTGGTCTACCTCCTTTATTACGTAAAACTACAGTAAAGTCAACTAATTTAACTAATGATAATTCTGCACAAACTACAGAATTATCTAATGGAAAACCAGTGATTGCTTTATCATCAACGCATATTTTTCCCACTTCAGCTTATGATCTATTAGCTCGTCTATTAGAACCATGCCCACAGAAACGAATTACTGCTCAAGATGCACTTCGTCATCCATATTTTTGTAATACTAAAACTCAACGACATTCTATTATACCATTAAAATATCCAAATATACAATCAAATTCATTACTTCATAAACGTACATCTCGTTCAAGTTTTTGTGAATCAACAACAAATTTTATACCGAGACCACAATTTTGTTGAAAGTGACTAGATTATTGATTTTTTAAAATTTATCTTTGTAATAAATTCAGATATTTAGTCGGGATGGTGGAGGGGAATTTTCTCCCATCATTGTATCATTAACCCCCACCTATTGGACATATCACAGTAAATTAATCATATTGACTGATTGATCTAAACATTCAAATGTTGTACAGAGATTGTATCTTTCGTATGTAAAGTAGCTTTTTCAATGTCTTAGTAACATTGTAATTAAAGTTTAAAATATATAGTTATGTTTTATAATTTCTTAATAATTTACTTTCTACGATTTTGTTCTCACTTCGTTGTTGACATGGAGTTAGGAATAGCATTTTCTTTATCTAACTTTTGAGAGATTAACTTTCTACCGGAGAATCAGTTTTTAGATTTAAGATAAGATTGACCTGTTTGTTGAGAATCCAGGGTAAATTCATGGTCTGCTGAATACCTTGAGTAACAATAAAATAATTTTTGGGATGTGTTTATCTTTTTTTAAGTACAAAATTTCACTTCAAGACTGGTATGTGTCAGTGTTAGTCCGTCAGAGGTAGTGAAGTGGTAGTGTACTGACAACTGTAGTTATCTAATTGTCTGGTAAACCGTTTTAGTTGGACCTTTTATTTTGTGTTGTCATTTAGATCGAACGATGTTGTCGAAAAGGCTCTCCACTTTAGTGGCCCGTGGATATGACTCCAATTAGATCGTATGAATGTTTGTTATCGCCTATCCTCGTATATAATCATCAACTTAAATCGCGTTAGTCAATAACGGAATTAAATAAGTCGAAAAACGAGAATGGACTTGTGAATACATATATTTTTTATATGAAGCGAATGGAATAGAGAGAAGAGGAAGGACTCAGAGTAGAGATGGCCGGTAAGCCAACTCCCATTTAACCAAGCGTTAATCAATATTTATGGTTACACAAAAGTAAGTTACAGATATGTGATGAGTAATGGGATAAGAAATGTACACACACACGCTCATATAAAAAGTCAAGATCGATAAGCGAATAAATAACAAGGTCAGAATGTGACTCAAGTAGAATGAATAGAATGGGCTGTCCGAAACCTAGAATAAGGTATATGGGCTTAACATAATAACCAACACTACACCGTGGTAGGTTGCTGTCTAACCAAATACTCACGATTGCTATTATTACTTCAATTCCTTTGCTAAATGATTAAGGTTTACAAATAACTATGGGGTTTGAATTGAAGGTTCGAGGTCCGAGTCCCATTTGGAAATAGTTACATTACACTGATAAATCCCAAGTGGGATAAAACGCGTGTCTTCGACTACGTTGCTACCCAAAATCCAAAATTACTATTAACCGTTGAATAGAAACACCTCATTTAGTGAAGTAGTGGCCTAGTTTTCTTACTTTCAACCACTAGGTCATAAATGAGTCTCGCTCCACTTATTTCGGTTTGCACAGCTAGTTCGTATCAGTTACCCTTGCTAACAAACTTTGGCTGTTTTATGAATAATTTTGTCATTCTGTCCTTTTAAATGAACCGAAATATCAGATATCTATCTTTTATATTTGTTTAGCTTTCGTAAGTGTTTCTATTCGTTCACTTTCATATACTTTAGTCCAAACTAATATTGATTTAAATGGAGTCTGCAACCTGATCATGGAAATCTCACATCTAAGTCAAACGAGATCAAACTATTGTTTATTTGTGTGCATATTTTCAAAATATAGCTTTCGATTTGATAGTTTAAAGCTAAATAAAATTTCCAAGACATTAAAATAGTAGATACAGCTAATAACCAACTACCAAATACACATTAAAATGATTTGTTTACTTCAGAAAATAATGTAGTTGTAAGAGATATCTCTAATTGACGGAAATGGAAATATCAATTATTAGATGCTAACATAGCGACCTGAAGATTATTGATGATTGAATCCGGTCATCTAGTTTGTATCATGACTACCAAGTTAGGTTATCCAGTAGCATAGGGCATATTGTTTACAGACAAAAGTCTTCAGGCAGAAATTTGCACTTTTTCGAACTACCTAGGTTATTGTAATTAAGTATGGGACTTAGTTTAGCTTTGTATGGTTGTTTTTATCTTCCGATTGATGTTTAGGACTGCAATAAATCACTTTTATTGAAAAACGCACATTATTTGAGTATTGCCTTATATCACAAGCATTGTAATCAGAGATGATGATGCCTAGCAGCGAGATCCAGGACGCGTGTTTCGTCCTATTAGGGACTCGGACTCAGTGTCGTTTGCTTAGGATGTCATCATATTATACACCTAGCTATCGGTACCAGGCTCGAGTCTCGGAGTGGACACCAACTTTCAGACGTAGGTGCATCTAGCTGACGAGCCCAAAATAGGACGAAACTCGCGTCCTGGGTTCCACCTCTAGCCATCATCCTCTCAAAGCATGAGACTACTTAAATAATATTTGAGTAACTCAATGAGTTGTTGAAAATATTTTAAATCTCTGGTGAATGTGGCAGTGTAGTAGTGTATCTGGGTAGCTGCATAAGTGCTGGTGGTAGCGGGAGTGATGAGATCAATGCACGTATAGTGAAAGCCAGAGCGGCTTATGCAAATCTGGGCCATCTTTGGCGCCTTCGTGATGTCAGTCTGGCTGTAAAAGGTCGGATCTACAACGCATCGGTGAGGGCAGTTTTGCTCTATGCTTGTGAAACCTGGCCTCTCCGAGTTGAGGACGTTAGACGACTCTCTGTGTTCGATCATCGCTGTCTCCGAAGGATTGCTGACATCCAGTGACAACACCATGTCAGTAATGCAGAGGTTCGGCATCGTGTGTTCGGTCACAGAGACGATAATGCAATTGGTGTCACCATCTTGAAACACCGACTTCGGTGGCTTGGACATGTTCTCCGAATGTCGTTCTAGAGAATTCCACGTCGTGCATTATTTGCCGACTCTGGGACTGGTTGGAAGAAGCGGAGAGGTGGTCAGTGTATGACATGTGTCGTGGCATGAAAGAAAGCTGCAAAGGAACTGGCTCTGT